>WTXK01000122.1:0-122122 GCA_025769895.1 Lactarius psammicola
TAAAACCTCTTTCTCATCGATATTCTGCAAGATTTGAGTCCAGATATCCATGTCGTGCATAGATACTTCGACTGCACATGCGAATTTTTCAGCAGGAAGAACAATAACGTTGTTGTTGTCATCTTGTCCTGTTCCGTGATCCACTCTTCGCGAATAAGCATCTGTGCGACCATTGCAGCATCCTGGGATGTGTTTTAACATGAAGTCGTATTCCGACAATTCAAGGAACTCGCACGCAACGCGTCGACCGATCTTCCTTGGCTCCTTCCAGACTGGAGGTTGGCGTGATTGGTATGGATAATGATTTTGTGAGGGGATCCTGCCAGGTACGTCCTCCAGGCTCGTAGTGCTTTCACTATCGCCAGTAGTTCATGGTCGTAAATGTCATAGTTGCATTCCACTTGACTCAAGGACTCGGAGTGAAATGCGATTGGATGTAGCTTTTTGTCTGAACCCATTTGGTTTAATACTGCTCCTATTGCGACGTTTGATGCGTCCACTTCTAACTCGAATGGCTTTTCCAAGTCGGGGAAAAGAAGTACTGGTTCATTACTGATACATCTTTTGATGGCTTCAAATGCATCTTGCTGTTTTTGTCCCCATTGCCACGCCACTTCCTTTTTTGTTAGGTCGTGAAGCGGCCGCGCTTTTGCGGAAAATCCTCGGATAAACCTCTGGTAAAAGTTGCAGAACCCCAAGAAGGCTCGTACCTCTTTGAGGTTTCTTCGGTGGTTGCCACTCTTGCACACCTCGGACTTTGACTGGGTCCATCTGGATGGTCCCATGTCCAATTATAAGTCCAAGGTACTCCACTTGGCGTACCTCGAATATGCATTTCTCTGGTTTAACATAGAGGTCTTGCTCTTCACAGATTTGTAGCACCTCATGTAATACTGCTCGGTGATGGGGCAAATCGTTGGCCGTCTGTAACGCCACCACAGGGGCGCTAAGTACAACATGTACTTCGAAGTCAATCTGTCAGGGGTTCTGGTAGAGTGAGTTGGTCAGGACTCAGTCTGGTGATGAATAAGAGTCGATCTAGCTTCGAGAGCTTATCGACCTTAGTCAGAGTAAACTGGGCTCAGGCACGAAGGTGAGCAAGGGACTTAAGCGCAAAGGCAAGTCGAAGACGGGTTCGTGAGTACTGATGTGGTATTACACAAGAAGTCAGAACTGCTGTACAAGCCAGTCCGACTACGACCTATATACTAGTACAAGCCCAAAGAGACAACAACAGGGCAACATAGTAGGTAAACAGATGGCGCCATGAGGAACACATGGGCGCGACAGGTATCGTATGATGTCAGAGATAGGACGCAGACCTAGGTCAACTACCAGTGACGTGTCTGTGGACGTGGTGGTCAGAGGACCAGGCATCAGTCATAGTATGACGTATAGTAGAAGTCAGCGGTCATCGTATCGTAGAGGCGTAAGGCCTCATTAGTCAAAGGGCAAGTCACAAGGGACGTCAGGTGTGAAAGGAAGTCAGAGATAAAGAAGCGAAGCTGTCCATAAAGGCAGACATGTGATGGGTCTGGATGCAGGGTGACGTCGAGGGGAACGATAACAAAGATAACAAAGATAAAGCTGTCCATGACGTACAAGGCGTGCGGGAGTCGAGACAAGTCGCATGAAGCAGGGGAAAGAGTCGCAAAGATAGGAATCCATGGATAGAGGGACGCGTGGCGTCAACTTCAGGGAAAATGGTGAGAAGTCCCCTTAGCAGTACGTTGCAAGGCAAGAAATCGTAACACTGTCGCAATCAAAATATTGTCCATATAGACGATTACTTCCCCCGTTAGAACAAGGGTTCGCAAGAGGTCGTCCATCATCGCTTGGAATGTCGATGGCGAGTTGGTAAGCCCAAAGTACATTACCAAGGGCTCAAAGAGTCCTTGGTTGGTCTTAAACGCTGCTTTCCACTTGTTGCCTTCTTTGATACGGACGTTGTTATATCCCCAACGAATGTCCAGCTTTGAGTATAAGCGTGCTCCCCGTATTTGGTCGATAAGTTCCGGTATTAAAGGAAGGGGATATTGATTTCGTACGGTGATATCATTGAGATGGTGATAGTCTTGGACTGGTCGTAACTTCCCATCTTTCTTTTTTATAAAGAAAAAGGAGGATGCGTAGGGTGATTTCAATGCTCGAATATACCCCTTTTCTAGCTGTTCGGTGAGGAACGCAGTGAGTGCTACTCCTTTGTCTTGTGTTAGCAGGTAGACCTTGCAGTCTAATGTGGCTGGGGCAGTTGGTAGCAAGTCGATAGCATGATCCCATGACCACGTAGGCAGGAAACAATTAGAGGCTTCCTCTGAGAACACCTTAGCATGTCATCGGTACTCCTCGGGTACCATTTCTTCGAACGTTCACTGTGGTTTTTTCAGCGCCTCTTGCTGCGCCAATTCTGATGCAGTAGTGGTTTTTTGCAGCATTGCAATATGAGGTTCTTGCTTGTCATCCATCAGTTGTTCCCATGCCTCTTCGTCTAGTTCATACGTCTCCAACACCCGAATGGAAGCTTCCATAGGCGTGGCTTTGTCAGACAAGTGCAGGCTAGTGATGACCACTGGTTGCCACTCTTCATCGAGTGTGGCATCCCCCCATCTGATCTTGGGTTCAAACACCGTAAACCACGGGTATCCCAAGATCACTTCATCTCTTCCTAGGTTCGTCACCAGGAAACGAAGCGTCTTTTCTTCTTTCCCTGTTCGTACTATAAGGTTGGCATATTGCGTGATAGCACCATCTTGGTTGTGGGTTCCATCCATGTTCCATATCCGGATAGGGTTGGTGGATGTTCACGTCGAAATTTGAAGTCGTTTGAGTAGAGTTGAGCATATAAAATTGTCTGTTGCTCCTGAGTCTATCAGGACCTGTCGTTCGGCCGTTGCATGCGCAGATTTGAACAATACTGGGATTCTCATTGATCGATATCTACTATGGTACACATTAAGATTGAGTGCTCTAGCCCAGGCCGCCAGGTTCAAGCATCGGGAAAATCCTCGCTGCCAAATAATTTTTCCACCATCAGATCACGCACTTCCTGGCTCTGTGCCTTCATCGCTGCGATCTGAGCATCCACCTGTTCTTCAACCGAAAGTACGCGATTAGATTGTATGGTGACAGAAGAGATGGTGGGAGTTGGTACACTTGAAGCCGTGGAAGTCGATGGGGTGGTTGCGGATAGAGCCGCGCACGCGCCCTTTTGTGGACAGTTATGCGCGATGTGCCCTTTCTCACGGCATCTAAAACATTTGCCATCTTTTTGAAGCTGGAGCTTGTCAGCGTCTGTGATTGTGACATTGGCTCGAGCTCGTCCAACATCCATGGCATTAGGGTCTTGCGTTTTGCTAAGGGCTTGTACCCACTGTTCTCGTGAGTGGGTTCCTCTTTTTCGTGGCTTCCCTCCTTTCCCAAGTCGCTCCTTGAGGACAAGGTACTCGGCCTGCTGTAACCTTGTGGCATCTTTCCACTGTTCCCAGTTAATAGGATGTTGGAAGCGGACAGCGTTAACGACTAATGCGTTCGGCAGTCCATCTTGGAACATATCAAGTGTGATAGGGTCGTCGAGGTTATATCCCGCTTTTCCAGCGAGGTTTTGGAATTGTGCGATGTACGAATTGATGTCTTCTCCTTTCATTGTAAGGTTCAGGAGTGCTTTGCGTGCTTTGGTTTGTTCAGCGGTGTCCGTGTAGGCCTGAATGAAGCGAGTGTGGATGGTATCCCACAGATTATTTTCATTGTGGAGTACCCCGTTGTTGACTTGTCCTTCTAGCCACTGCGCTTGTTCATCGACCCAATCGTCTACCAGCGGTCCTCTGATGTAGGATAGGAACGTCATGGCCCATTGGTAAGGGATAGATAACTGGTCCACATTGGGGTTCATCCCTCGATACAAAGTGAAGGCTCTAAGGAACAATTTACTCTGTTCCCTATTACCATCAAATTGCGGGGGTGGGTTTCCTCCCAATCGTCCGTGTCCTCCTGGAGCGGGTGCTATCAGGGCAGGGGCCGCTCCGCCACCGCCACCGCCACCGCCACCGCCACCGCCACCACCTGGGGCTCCTCCTCCAGGTGGAGGTCCTCCTCCTGAAGTGGGGACTCCTCCACTGGACGATGGTCCTCCACCTGAAGCAGGGGCTCCCCCTCCAGAAGGTGGTACACTAGGAGTGGGGATTCCTCCCCCACCTCCTCCTGTTGCCGTGAGGGTCGTGCTTGCTTGACTTTGTGACATTGTTGTACTAGGGAACGACGATGCTGGTAAATTGATAACGGGTACTGGAACACTTGGGGAGTCTGGTTGTTCTACGTCGATTCCCGGTTTTTTCGGTGCAAATGGCCCTACTCCTAGGTCGTTGGGTACAGGTCTGTACATGTACCACTGTCCTTTGGTCTTAGAGTATTCGATAAAGGCCCAAATCCGCTTGTCTTCCAGGTAGTGAATCGGTTTATAGGTGCCTTCTTTTGGCTCAAAGATATAATATCCCAAGTAGTCTTGACTTTCTCTCCAAACCGCTGACCCTTTGACCTTGTCTGAGAGTTCGTCGGTATGGAGGAGTTCGATATATTCAGGGGAGAACTTGGTTTTACTTCGGCTAGATGAAGCCACGATGAGAGACTTGACTTAATGTAACGCTACTACAGGAGCGTTAAGTACGACTTGTACTTCGGGGTTCATCGGGTAACAATTCGAGGGAAGTCGCAATAAGCGACTTAGAGAGAGGATGTACAAGAGCTACTAGACTCCCGGTGTCTAGTGGCTATAGAGGGAGGAAGGCTCAAGCGCTACAAGGGTGAGCTAAGTTCTGATGACTCAAGCGCAATCAAGGGCGAGTCGAAACGAGGAGTTCTGAGTTCGCGAGACAAGAGTGTAGTATTACACAAGAAGTCAAGTCTGCAGTACAAGCCAGACAAGACTAGACCTATATACTAGTACAAGCCCCAAAGAAACAACAACAGGGCAACATAGTAGGTAAACAGATGGCGCTATGAGGAACACATGAGCGCGACAGGTATCGTATGATGTCAGAGATAAGACAGGGTCATGAGTCGACTATCAGTGACACGTGGTGGTCAGAGGACCAAGTGGCAGCCAATGCACGGCGTATAGTATTCAGTCATGGGTCATCGCAGAATGTATTATAGAAGGCCGCAATCAATGTATAGTAAAGGTGTGATGCCTATCAGTCAAGAGGGGGTCACAAGGGACGTCAGGTGTGAAAGGAAGTCAAGGATAAAGAAGCGAGGCTGTCCATGAAGGCAGACATGTGAGGGGTCTGGATGCAGGGTGACGTTGAGGGGAACAATAACAAGGATAACAAAGATAAAACTGTCCATGATGTACGAGGCGTGCGGGAGTTGAGACAAGTCGTATGAAGCAGGGGAATGAGTCGCAAAGATAGGAATCCATGGATAGAGGGACGCGTGGCGTCAACTTCAGGGAAAATGGTAAGAAGTCCCCTTAGCAATACGTTGCAAGGCAAGAAATCGTAACAAGTGGCTTCTTGGTCAACATACATGTTGGTGGGCACCTGGTGAAGGCTAGCTGGGGGAGGGCCCAGTCTACTTCTGGGTTGTGCGCATGGAGCCAATCTGTGCCAAATATAATGTCGTGATCCCCTAGGGTAGTGACGTAGAGTTCTGCGCTTTCTTCATGGTAATCTCCTTGAGACTTGATCCTAATATTCTGAATAGTAGTGTGTCGAACTGATCCCCTCTTATTGGGTGTTCCATCCACATTCTTGACTGGAAGTGGGTTGACTAGAGTTCGAAGTGTAAGCCCATTCTTGGTTGCGAAGTCTTGATCTATAATGATGCCTTCTGCGCCGCTATCTAACAAGGCACGTGCACTGATTTCTTTACCAGTTTTCTTACCAACTAGAGTCACTCTGAGTGTAATAGAAGGTGATCATCTATTTCGTATAGTATCACCAGGTACAGGCTCAGAGTCGAGCATCTCTAGTAGAGAATACCTATTCATAAAACTGGAGTTTGATAACCGTAAAGTCCTAACTGACAGTGCTGCAGTAGGACACTTCAAAAATCCTCTTGAACTGGTGCAGAGTGAGGGCGGGGAATGGAGAACCGTGGTGTAGGGCTGTGGTATAATGAGGCTATCTGTGCTGGGTGTTCTTCTGGTGCGTCTTCATAAGACTCTTCCTGAGTTATGGCTGCGTGCGCTTTGAAATCTGATCTTGGATGCTGATTTCCTTGCCTATTTCCTCCTTGCATTTGCCGCTTCTTAGTCTGGCAATCCTTGGCAATGTGATTGGGCTTTCCACAGAAAAAGCAAAGTTTTTCTTTGAAGCACTTGTCCTTTTCTTCTTTGGACAATTTTCCTCTTGGCTGAGGATCAGTTATGGTGGCGTTAACTTGAGCGTCTTCCTCCTCTGTATAAACTGCCCTATTCCTGGGTCCCTGTGCCTGTCTGTTTCTTCCTCCTTATGTGGGGGCAGGGTTATTGAAGAGGCGCCAAGTTCTATCGAAGTCTCTTGCTTTCTCAACCAACGTCTCCAATGTTGTAGGCTGGGGTGAAAGGCCTACTATCTTCTGATGTAGGGCTTGTGGAATCGCCTTTCTGAAGGCAAACATCTTGGTTTCTTCATTTGCCTCCGACCTAGAGTGTAACGCCACCACAGGGGCGTTAAGTACGACGTGTACTTTCGAAGTCAGCTGTCAGGGGTTCTGGTAGAGCGAGTCGGTTAGGACTCAGTTCAGTGATGAATAAGAGTTGATCAAGCTTCGAGGGCTTATCAACCTTAGTCAGAGAAGACGGAGCTCAGGCACGAAGGCGAGCAAAGGACTTAAGCGCAAAGGCAAGTCGAAGACGGGTTTGTGAGTACTGATGTGGTATTTCACAAGAAGTCAGAACTACCGTACAAGCTAGGTAGTACACGACTTATATACAAGTACACATTGTTTGGTTATACCAAACATATGACGCGATCCTAGGATACGGGTCCTAGTGAGCTTATCGTGTGAAGGACTCACTGACTAGTGAGGCCGTTTATTCTTGGAACTCGAAAGGGGACGACGAACAATAGGGAAGAGAAGGAGGGTAACTAGGAGGAACAGAAGTAGGGGCTTGAGTACGAGCAGGACTGCGAAGGGAAGGTTCGATTCAATGGTGGTAGAAAAGAAGGGACAGGGGAGTCTAGCAAGTAGTTGTCACAAGTGGACAGTCTGAAGGCTGTCCGTAGTATTAGGCTGGCTTATATACCTAGTTACATGGTCTGTGCGCAGTAGAATACTCTGGAATACAGTGGAAGCATTATAAATAGTGTCCAATGGCGTTAGTCTCTCTTAGGTCTTGTGACCTTCTCCGCAGTACATCCTGTAGAAGCCGGTAGAAGACTATAGAAGGTCGTAGAACCTTCTAATACTAATAATAGATCCTTGTTTACCTATTAGTAACTTGTTTGGACTCTGTCCACAAATAATAACAAGTTAAATCATCCAAAAACATCAGGCGACAATGAAAACGCGATATTGTGGATGCCTCTACTCATCACTTTTGCGCAAACGGACATGGTGGGACCATAGAGCCCAGGTTTCCTACTATATGGGAGGTGGAACCAAGGGTCCTAGTCGGACAACTTGATAGTACCCTTTCTTTGAGTGTGGCAAGTACTATTGATAGTACGTTGGTATAACTAAGTCATGAACGCGGCATACTAGTTCATGACATATCGTACTATGAGTCATATCGAAAGTACTAGTAGTTTCCGTGGAGTCACGCGGGACTCTGACGTCGTCAGCGGATTCTAAAAGTCGTAAATCCTACCAATGGTACGATCCTGGGGTAGGTGTGAGATAAGGGCCGAGACTGTAATCTGATCGGATCCTAACCGTATACGAGTCACAAGGTCATCAAGAAAATGGAAGCAGTCAAAGGAAATGGTCAAGTGATAGAAAAGACGATAAGAGAAAGTGATAACGGTTCGTAACATAGAGGCGTGGGTGGACCATTCCTGGTACCATTCATCGAAAGGTCTGCTTCCCATTCTTGAGTTGTACATGGCGTTGGTGGCTTCTAACTTGGTGTGTTCTGGGATGAAGTGTTTCTTGAAGGTGTTTTTAAAGGATACCCATGTTCCAAAGTTTATTGGCGTAGCTGCTAGGGCTGTTTTCTGTCTATCTTGAGCCCATTCTCCTGCTGGAGTACCCAATTTGAAGTGGGTTAGCACTGTGGAGACCTTCTTCCCTTCATCTGTATAGACGTCTTCATTGAGGTAATAGTAGTTGGCTAAGTTATTCCAAAAGGATTCCACCTTTTCTGACTTGCCATCAAAGGGTTCTGGGGGAACGCCTAGTATTTTCTTTGGGTTTGGTGCTGCCATAGCTGGGGGAACAATGGGAGGAGCTGCTCTGTGGGGGAGTGCTGGTTGTACAGGCGCAACTGGTTGTCTGACCAGTGTAGGAGAAGTTGCCCTAGGTACTGTAGTTGGTGCTTGCACTACTGTAACTGGGGTAGGGTAAACTGTTGGTAAAGATGGGCCGGGTGTGCTTGGTAGCTCTCCTGGAAAAACTAGGGGTGATTGGGACTGGGGCGTATGTGGTCTTAATACCTTCTCTAGTAAAGAGGTAACTGTCTTGGTTGCGCTTTCTAAGATCTGAGATACTTCTGCTTGATCTGAATCTGAACTAGAACTTGATCCTTCAGATGAAGAATGGGTAGATTGTGCTTCTTCCTGAGGTGTTAGTGGAGAACTTGGTTCCTCTTGTTGGGTGTTACTAGGCCCTTCTCTTAGAGGGTTACTTGACTCTTCCTGTGGTGTCTTTGGTTGACTTTCCTTGTTGTCTTCAAAGTTTACTTCCTTGTTGTTCTTGTAATACCAGCCGCTCTTGTTAAATGACCAAGCAACGTCTTTGTTCTGGTATTTTCCTGTGAGGGAAAGGTGGTTGAGGTCTTCAACCCTGTGAAATCCTGGATAGGTGTTTCTATAGTCTGGTCTGTCTAGGTTTCTTCCTAGTTCTTCAATAAACCACGGAAACTTTCCGTCTGTACTGGTGACTGCGTATATTTCCCAATACGCGTGGTATAAGTTGTCTTCGTAGGAAAAATGTGCGTCTGTGAAGTAGTAGGGGACGTTTGCTTCTTCTGAGTCTGTGAGATCTCTTCTTGTTACTACGGGCCTTCTGCTCATTCACTGGTTTCTTTGCAGTCTAGAGATGGTCCAACTGTCAGAGTCCCACTGGTAAAAGACTTGATAGGCTGGCTGTAAGATGGCGCGATCCGCGGCATTGGGTCTAAGTTGTTGACGAATCCAATGGTATTCTTCAAATATACCAAAGTGGCTGACTGTGGTTTTGCTTTTCCACAAGAGGTTCTGGAAGTTTAGGGCACTTGAAGTGATTTCACGTGCGCGCGTTAAGGGCTGTTCAAGGACTAAGGTTGCCCTATTTGCGTCGTACTGAAGCCTACAGTGGTCTTGGAACCTCTTCAACTCTTTTGGAGATCTGGTGGGGATATGCTCTGATATGTAGATGGCTTCTGGGAAGTGACAGTGGAGGACTGGTTGGGTAGCTTGATACTGGGCCTCTTCACTACTTGTAGAGGGCTGTCTTGGTGTTCTAACCACTGGTCGGATAAGGGGGTACACTGGTTGTCCGTGGACTGGTTGAATACTAGGGTATACTGGCTCTTGTGGATTAGCTTGGTTAATCCTTGGTGGGCTTCTTATTTGAACTGCTGGTGATGCAATAGTACTGTTTCTTGCGCCAAATCTGTTTTGGTGTCTTGTCCTTCTTGATGGTTGCATGACTTGTTGAGAAGCCAGTCTGATAGCCCACTCAACTGCTTGTTCTGCCAGTTTGTTTCTGAATCAAAGGAAACCCTCTATATTTCTCTAGAGGGTAGGTAACTATGGCCTGGTTGTTACGCCCTAGCAGGGGTGTTGTGCAAGGGGTGGTTCAAGGGTTCAGAGTGTCCGTGAAGACACACACTAATAGATGAGCAAAGACGTCTATTGTCTGTGATGCTACGACTCTAATAGTGTCTAATAGATGTTATGCACAGTGTGCACAACTAACTTAGTGACAGGACACCTAGTCCGAAGTGTAAGACACTTCTCTACGCCTAATCTTGGTGGCGAACTAAGTCAATCAGGTGTGGCGTTGTTATAGTACAACTGCAAAGACTTCGAAGGAGGGTTTGACTCGATTAGAGTCGAGAGAGGTGGTTCACAAGATGAGAGAAGAACTGTTCACACCAAAGGTACGAAGGCAAGGTTGCTAGATTGCAAACGAAGCCAAGTCTGGCTTCCTACAGTGTAAAGTACAAGTATATATAGTGTTCAAGTCACAAAGACGAACACACAAGGGCAGACATATGTAAATGTTGTTATCTAAGGTTTTCTTATCCGAAGCACAAGACAATATGGAGTAAACCACATATGGAACAAGGGAGACACACCAATGGGGTAACAGAGATAACAAAACCGAGACAAAGGTAAGTGGATACATACATGGGAAAGGACTGAAGCGTCCGGATCATAACACTGGTGCCCACAATACTACACTAGGTGGAGTAGGTGGGGTGTCTGGTCTGTATCTGCAGTCACACACTTCTTTACTACACCAACAAACTGTTCTGTTATTCCACTGATTGGAGGTATTATCTCCCCAACCGTCAACAGAACTAGTGGATGTAGGAGGACTTGATGTGGGTGGACTGCTTGGGGGTAGGGCTTTGCTTGGTTCGCGCCTTCTGGTTTCTGTGGATTCTAGGATATCTGGGTTGTTTGGTTGATCTGGTGGGAGGTGGCGGATTCTTGGGTTGATTAGTCTTGGGTCTGGGTTCTCCAAAGTGGTGGTCCAGGTGATGTCAGCCCACTTATAGGTGAACTCCTTTCCTTCTGTGATTACTAGCCGATGACCTTGTGTGTGACTTTCAAGGCGTAATTCTTGAAAGGATACTTGGATCTCCATGTGGTCTAATCGAAATCACTCCAAAAAGTGAACGTGCTCTCCTCTCCTGATGGTTTCTATGAGTTCTTCTTCTCTTGGTGGTACTGTGATAAACCAGAAATAGTTGTCGTTGGCCCAAAGTAGAAGGGATTCTACTGGGTGATTGTTCAAGGTGTGGTGGGCTGCTAAATGCCAGTACAAGAGTTGTTCTTGGGCTGCGTTGGTGATACTGGGTAAGTCTTTTGTAACGAACTCTTCAAACCTTGAAGAGGATATTACTTCGCCAAATGGAAGTAGGTTTATTAACCTTCGTAAGACTAAGGAGACGTCACTCCAACAGTCTACTTGATTGAGTGAATATGTGTCGACAAGGATGGTAGATGGGTAATAGGTTTGAAGTTGTCGTTGACGATGAGTTTCAAACAAGGCTTGAGCTCTTCTAGCTCGTTCTTCCTCAGTAATGCGCACTGGAAATAGAAACACTAGACCCCTTTATTTGTCAAGGAAACCCAGCTGTCTACTACAAGCACTTACTTATTACAGTAAGTGATTATAGTACTTCGTTGTCTGGGTAATGCGTAATATGAGCGTGGGGGTCAGTGGGGATTTGAGGATGGAAACAATATCCCAGCAAATGGGGGCTGGTCTGGACTGCGTCTTCAAAGTGATACCCTTGCTCTACCGCGTACACTCCTCCCTCGTAGAATGTCAGATAACCGTAAGTGGTTATCACTCTTCCGTCTAGAAAGTCTTGTACTTCCAATATGACCAGTGCGTATATGTACCCTTGTTTGACTATGTCATTTAAGGGTCGGAAGGCTTCACTAATACCCTTCCTGAAGTTATACCAGATGGTGCCAAGGGGTAGGTCTGCTGAGGGGTGGTCAAGGATAGCCTGGGAACAGGCGTACAGGGGTTGGACTCCAAGGGCAACGGCAAGTTGACGGTTATGGGGAAAGATGGTCTGAAAATGGGGGGACTTGAACCGGAATGGGAGGATGCCGGGGAACACAGGGGGATGATCACAAAGTTGTCATATTGTGTGGAAGTTGTGGATAAACTCCCGATAGAACTCACTAATAGGTCTCCACTCTTCTCCCCTAATAGTGTGAACCGCAACAAACTGATGAGGGTGCTGACCTACAGCACCAAGACAGGGAGGGGGACAAATAACTGGGACAGGGGGAGGAATATTTTCTTGTTCCTCCACAGGTACTGGACTGGGGGAACGTGGGGTATCTACCCGTTCTTCTCCTTCTGCTGTACAATTATAATTGATGGGGGAGTCCGGGGTAGCTGGACGTGAAAGGACAAGGAAGAATGGCGACGGTGCAGGTGGTAGGGACTGTGGATGTTATGTGTCTATTGGCACGTGGCTCGACTTGAGCGACAGGAAAGGCGACACAACTGGTTGACGACTTAGCGATATGACGGCCCTTGTGGCACGTGATCGTGGGAGTATAACAACAAGCCTTCTTCGTAAGGCAATGCTGACTCAAAGGCGATGATGATGAAGCAGACTCCTATCAAGAGGAGCGCGAGGCTGAGACCGACAGAAAAGGACAAGAGAAAGGAAGACAGAATAGATTCAAGAAGACCAAGCTGCGGACTACAGCGCAGCTTGGTTAACCTTATATACATATACGCGAGGGCTTTGAAGCGCCTCTTAAAAGGTAGGTAACTAATCATGTATAGTATGGTTATCGTAAATGTCCGTCCGAGTCATACAATGAGAACCAATCACATCCTCGTCGCTTATCGTACAGTACTGGGTTATCAGAGCCGTTATCTATGAGTCACATACCGTTATCACATGCCGCCGGTCTGGGGATACACGCTACCCAGGATCTCATATCGTAACATCACCCCCTTTTCAGGAGGGATGCCCACATCCTAGTAGCCTCGTTCGCGTCGATATTCCTCGTGGTCGGGTCGCTCCCAGAGTATCTCTGGGTCCCCGAGTTGCCGTCGTTCCCTTTCGAGGCGCGCGAGGGCGTCGGCTCTGTGAAGACGGGCGGCGCATAGTGACCTTCGTCCGTACAGAACCGCGATGCCTGCTTCGAGCTCGCGGGTGCGCTGTTCGAGACGCTGCTGATCTTGCGTCAGCGCTTGGTACCGGCGTACTTTGGCTATAATGGACTTATCTTTAAGTGCCCGAAGACACTGGTCCATTACCGGCTGCCTGGGGTGGCCCCACTCGACCTTCTTCAACTCCTCTTCTGTATATTTGGGTGGCCTCGGGAGTACGGCCCTCGGGCTGGCGTAGAACGGGGACACATACACCCGGTCGGTACGGTCGGTCCCCATCAGGATGATGGGGTCGTCGCTCTCGATGAATTGATACCAGAGTGCTGGTCTGGTGACTCCTTGGATAGTGAGGGGAGTGGGGATGTAGTCGCTCCCTGCATTGCGTGTCCACCCCACCGGTACTTTCGCCTCGAATGGCTGCTTGAGCAGATCTTCTGTAGGTTCCCGCCATTTGTTGCGCATGATGGGGTCTCCTTCGGTGGTGGTGGCAAACGGAGTGTCATTGGGTAAGTGCTCGAATCGTCCGTACGTGATGTGAGGGTGCTCAGCTGGGTACAGATCCGTCTTCCGGTCTATTGTCCTGAACTCTTGAGCCGCAATTTGCGCCGCCGCCTTATTTCGGCGCGCCTCTTCAACAGCTTCTCGCGCCTCGCGGCGCTTGCGGCGTCGAGTTGCTCTTTCGTCCATGCCTGTGCCGTGTGCCACCACAACTCCGCCAGCCTCTTCGCGGTCGGCTTGAAGGCGGAGTTGTACTGGTACGGGCTCGGAGTCGCTTGTATCTTCTCCCACGATGAGAGGGTTCTCATAAGATCCAGGGCGACGCTCCTCCTCGTCAGGAATGTTCCGCACTGTAAGCAGCCGGGGCTGTAGTGCACTTTCGGACAGTGTTGCCTGTGCAGGCCCGGGGAAGGCGCGCTCCACAGCGGCGAGTTCGTCTCTGGTAATTGGGGCAACCACTGTACCCTCGTCTTCTGTAGTTGCATGGACCACAGTGGCTCCTTCTTCGGCGCCGTGGTTGTTGTCGTTGTCGCTTCTGCCGTCGATGGTTTCCCATCCGAGGGCGGCGGTGTTGCCAGTTTCGTGGACCCACTGGAGCCATCGTCGGGCTTCGGGAAGGGTGATGAGTCCCTCCAATAGCTCGGCAGAGAATACTTCCTCAGCGGTTTTAGTGGCATAGTATGAAAAGTCCATGGAAGTGCGGTGATGAGAGAGAGAAGGGTTGTGAGGTGAAGGAAGATGGGGCGACTCAGCAGTTTTGGTGGTTCTTAAGTACCTCCTCGTGTTGGAGTTTGATTGCTCAAACTCCCTTATCTTGTCCTCGGTGAAGATATCGGCTTGATTGACCCACTGGTTCTCCAAGTCAGGGTATCCAAGCCATTTGACCAAATATTGCCATGTACGTCTTCTGCCGAATAGCCAAGTGTCCAGAATCTTCTCGACTTCGTATTCTTCTTCTCCTTCCATAAGATCTGGTGGCGGGCGTGTGAAATTCGGTCCATGAATGGTAGTCTCACGATAGGGTGTGAGAAGATCGATGTGGAAAACCAGATGGATCTTCCATTGAGCCAGTAATTTCAAGCGATAAGAGTATGGCGACATCACCTGGTCTACCATAAAAGGTCTGTGTCTCTTCGCCGCCAGCTTTGCACTCGGTTGATTTGTCTTGAGGTTGCGCCCATCTAGCCATACTTGGTCGTTGACCTTGAATTTGGGCGTATCTTTATGTTTGACCCACAAGGTCTGGGCCTTTGTTATCAACGATTGCGCTTCTTGTCGTGCCTCTTTCAATTGCTCCATGCGCGTCGTTATCTGAGGTATGAAGGATGGCTTATCCATCCAATCAGCGCGAGGATGATATCCCATGAGAAGTTCGAAAGGGGACTTCCTTGTTATCTCATGAGGCCACGAGTTATGCGCGAATTCCGCTAGTGGCAGATAGTGGAGCCAGTCCTTCTGATGGTAGTCGACCTGGAATCGCAGATATTGTTCTAGCCACTGATTCGTCCTTTCTGATTGTCCATCCGTCCGAGGATGATATGCCGACGAGATATTCTGTTCGATCCCCAGTTGCCTACATAGTTCCCGTGCGAATCTTGAAGCGAATCGCGGGTTGCGATCTGAGATGATCTTTGATGGAAGTCCGTATCGTGCGAATACGTTCCTGGCATACAGTTGAGCGGTTTCTTCTGCAGTGATATCTTCAGTACACGGTATGAACACCGCCGCTTTGGTACAGTCGTGGTCAGTGACTGTGAGTATAGAATCATATCCTCCGGATGATGGCAACTTAACGATGAAATCCATGGCTACCGTTTCAAACGGTTTTGCATCTTCTCTTGGAAATATAGGGGAGAGAGGGGCGTGAATGGGTCGTGTATTGGCTTTGTTTCGCTGGCATTCCGCGCATCCCTTAACGTATTCTACCACATCTCTGGTCATTCCTGGCCAAAAGTATCGTCTCGCCACCAGCATGCCGGTTTTTGTCATGCCCGGGTGTCCGTACACTGGAGGAGAGTGGTGAGCATCAATAATTGCACGTTTTTCGGATACTCCCCCGGTAATAACGCGTCGGCCTTCCTTGTACCATACCCCATCAATTCTCATCAATCTGTGTGTATTGATCCACTGTTGTATTTGCGTCTCATCTTGTGCTTGTTGGGTCACCTCCATGGCTTCAACGGACGTCGTACCCGCCGTTCAGAGGAACATGTGGTCCGGGAGTACCGTTATACTTTGATTGTCGTTATTCCCGGTGTTGTAGTCACTGCGTCTTGACAGTGCGTCGGCGCGTCCATTTGCTCGTCCTGCCACGTGCTTTATTTTGATTGGGTACTCGGACAGTTCGACTACTTCCCTTGCTATCCGCCTGTTAATGTTCTGGGGGCTTCTCCAGTATAGCAGGTTTGCATGATCTGAGTGGACGATAATGTCATGTGGGGAGCCCGCCAGTAGGGGTTTCCAGTGCTTGAGCGCTTCCACTATCGCCAATAGTTCGAGATCGTATACATGGTAGTTGCGTTGAGCCGGGTCTAGCGTCTTTGAATAGTATCCGATTGGGTGTTTTTTCCCATCTTGCTTCCATTGCAGGAGAACCCCTCCGATGGCGTATCCTGAGGCGTCTACTTCCAGCTCAAACTGGTCTGTTAGTACTGGATGCGCCAATATAGGCTCCTGCGTTACTCGCGCTTTGAGCGTGTCAAACGCTGTTTGTTGGTCTTGTCCCCACTTCCATGCTTCCCCTTTCCTTGTGAGTGTGTTTAAAGGGCGTGCATGGTGTGCGAAACCTTTAATAAATGCGCGATAAAAGTTGCAAAAACCGAGGAAAGAGCGGACGTCCTTAACGGTTTTAGGGGTAGGCCAATCACGGATGCCCGCGATTTTTGCAGGATCCATACGTGTTACCCCCTTTTCAAGGATTACCCCCAGGTAATCCATCGTGGGCGCGTGGAAAAGACACTTTTCGAGCTTGAAATAGAGGTCGTGATCCTTGGCGACTTGTAGGACGTCACGAACTGCATCCACATGGCCGTCAAGGCCAGAGCGGGATGCGATGCCAATGTCATCCATGTAGACGCGGATTGTGGTGCCACGTGTTTCATGTTTAAGAATGGTGTCGCGGTATATAAAGTTCATCATGGTCTGGAATGTAGCCGGAGAGTTAGTCAGCCCAAAGTACATGACCGTGGGTTCAAAGAGTCCGTAGCGCGTTTTGAAAGCCGCTTTTTCTTCATCCCCTTCCTTAATGCGAATGTTGTTGTAGCCCCAACGGATGTCGAGCTTTGTGTAGATGTCCGCGTTACTCAGGTCCGTGATGAGATCGGTAATAAGTGGGAGGGGGTACTGGTTTCGTACCGTTACGTCGTTCAGTTTACAATAATCTTGTACGGGTCGAAGCTTGCCATCCTTCTTCTTGACGAAGAAGAAAGGGGATGCGTACGGCGATTTGGAGGGTCATATGTACCCCTTTTTTTGTTCCTCCGTGAGGAATATTTGGAGTGCTTCGTCCTCTTGTCGCGTAAGGGGATACACCTTGCAGTCTAAAGCCGCTGGTGCGTTTGGCTTCAGATCAATAGCGTGATCCCAGGCCCTCTTTGGGGGAAATCGTTGTGATTCCTCTTCGCTAAAGAGTGCTGCATATTGTGTATATTGTGATGGTAGTGCTACAGCTTTTGTGTATTGTTTCGCGTTGATGGCAAGCTCCGTTGCCGTCGTGCGGACGGTGCTTTGCTCCTCAAGTTGTTGAACGATCGCATCCTTTTCTTGAACAGGGAGCGATTCTGTAATAGTAGCGCCGATAACTGGTTGACGTATTACTTGGGGATTTACAGACCGGAGTACCACAGGTAGCATGTCTTCGTGGATAGTGGCATACCGCCATGTGAACCTTGGTTCGAATGTGGCCAGCCACAGGTATCCTAGTACCACGTCTTCGTTTCCAATATCCGTGATGAGGAATCTCATTTCCTTGTGGATTCCTTTAGTGCGTACATCGAGGTCCACATAATGAGTGATGGACCCCCCTTTGTTTTCCGTATTGTCAATGTTCCATATTTTTCGCGGCTTTTCCAGGGGAACCAGTCCCAGCCCCATTCTTTTTGCGAATTTGTGGTTCATGAAGCAGTCGGTGGCTCCACTGTCCACCAGTGCTTGTATGTCGGCCATAGCGTGATGTGTGCAAGTCGAAATCGGGATATGCATAGATCGAAAACGCGTAGTTACTATTACAACATCACGAGAATGTATTGCCCTCACCCAGGCCGCCGGGTTTAGGCGTTTGCAAAATCCTCCCTCTCTCAGATTCCTTTCATCACCAGCTCTTGGGTCTCATCGCTCTTGTTAGCGATCGTCTGGAGTACTTGCGCCGCTTCTTGTTGTGGTGATAAGTTTGTGGTAGCGCAGGCTTGCACTGGTGGTAGTTGACTCTGTCGTGGTTTCCGTGACTGTGTACAATCGCGACTGAAATGCCCGTATTGCTGGCAATTGTAACATTGTACTCCCCTGGTATCACGGGGTTGCCCCCCTTGTCGTTGGACATATCCTCCTCTAGGTGCGTACCGTCCCCTCGACCCTTGAGTATACGGTCGGAAATTTGGGTCGTTGGGACTTATGTCTTCAGAGCCTGCGACCGCCGCGATACTATTGTCAACTTCTCCTCCTCTTGCTCTGGCCCGCGCGGATGTATCCATTGCATCGGGGTGTGTGAGATGCAGGGGTGGGAAGTACCCCCCTCGGTTTCCGGGGCGATTTCGATACTTTTCCAGGTTTTTCTTCCCTTCGTTAAAGTGGTTTTGAAGGTGGATGTACTGTTCTTGCCTCTTGAGGAGGGCCGTCTTCCATCCTTCATAGCTTTGCGGATTGTCGAGCGTGTAACACTGCTCGTATAGTTTGCGTGGGAGTCCCTTGGTGAATACGTTGATCACCATTGGCGAGTCTGCTTGATAGCCAGCGCGCCGCACTAATTCTTCGAATTTTGACACGTACTTGTCAATATCTCCTCCCTCCATTCGTATCCCATCTTGTAATGCCGTTCGTGCTTGCTCCTGCTCCAATGTGTTCGTGAATCGCCTCTTGAAGCTGCGGTATACAGCTTCCCATATTCGTTCGTCGTTTTCCGGTATTCCGTTTGCGATTTGCAGCGTTAGCCATCTGGTGTGGGTAGTGATCCATTCGTTCAGGTCATCTCCCTCCAGGAAAGTGAGGAAGAGAATGGCGCGCGAGTAGGCTTCCTGCATCGTTTGTGTATGGCGATTCATGCCTCTATACAATTCCCACTTGGTGAGGAACGTTTCAGTAGCTTTTCTGTCCCCACGGAATATAGGAGGTGGCTGCCCTTGTAGTTTGTTATAATCCCCTCTTCCGTCGGGGTTAGCCCCTGGTGGGCCTCTGCCTCCTCCGCCGTTACCACCTCCGTCTCCGCCTCCTGGTGGTGGTGGCCCCCCTGCAGGCGGTCGTCGGGGTGGTATTCCTCCGGGGGTAGCGCCCGGGAGGTCCTCCTCCTTTTGGAATGTTGGCGGGTATTCCCTCACCTTCTACGCGTTGCCTTGCCAGATAGCTTGTAACGCTACTACAGGAGCGTTAAGTACGACAGGTACTTCTGGGTTCTTCGGGTAATAGTTCAGTGAGTCGTGATAAACGACTCAGAGTAGGGGTTGAACAAGAACTAGCAGACTCCCGGTGTCTGGTAGTTATAGAGGGATAGAGCTCAAACGCAACAAGGGTGAGCGAAGTTCGACTGACTCAAGCGCAACAAGGGCGAGTCAAAAGGGTTTCTGGATTCGTGAGACGAGAGTGTAGTATTCCACAAGAAGTCAAGTCTACCGTACAAGCTAGGTAGTACACGACTTATATACAAGTACACGGTGTTTGTTTATGACAAACACATGACGCAATCCTAGGATACGGGTCCTAGTGAGCTTATCGTACTATGAGTCATATTGAAGATACTAGTAGTTTCCGCGGAGCCACGCGGGACTCTGACGTCGTCAGCGGATTCTAAAAGTCGTAAAACCTACCAATGGTACAATCATGGGGTAGGTGCGAGATAAGGGCCGAGACCTGAATCTGATCGGATCCTAATCGTAATCGAGTCACAAGTCCATGGGTAGATAGGAGAAAAGAGCCGGTTGTGAGATAAGAGATAAGAGTGTGAAAGGGGGTTTGGAGTCATGAATCGTAACATTACCCCCCCATTAGATCCGAAGTCACCCTGACTTCAGTTGCTTCCGAGGTAGTCGTAGACGTCCGCATCTACTTCGTTTGGGGGTGTAGGGCTTCGTGGCCGTGGGCAGGTATGTCTCTGTAAAAATCAATACCTTCCTTGCTCCCCGCACTTTCGACACATTTCGTATTTTGGGCAATGAATTTCTTCATGCCTCGCGTCGTGTCGTCCACACTTTCCGCACCATCGTTTTCGCTCCAACGGTTCTTCGTACATTGGTGTTACTGGGCTCACTCGTCGCAGTAGGCACTTCTGGATGCTGTGTGCTTGACTGCCGCACCA
The DNA here is from genome assembly GCA_025769895.1 of Lactarius psammicola. Classification (NCBI taxonomy): domain Eukaryota; kingdom Fungi; phylum Basidiomycota; class Agaricomycetes; order Russulales; family Russulaceae; genus Lactarius; species Lactarius psammicola. The sequence goes on from WTXK01000122.1 coordinate 19,940, forward strand.
TTGACAAGGGCCTCTTTTGCGGGAGTCGGGGCAATCCGCTATTAGATGTTCAGCGGATCGACAATTATAACACCTTTTGACCCTTCTTCGCCCTTCTCCTTGTAACCGTGGCATCTCACATGGTCCTCCGATTCTCGGTGGTAGTACTAGTTCGGGGGTACGGGGGTGTGTCATTTTGGGTCGCGTTGTCAACTCGGCATACTTGTTGGAAATGAGGGGAATGGCTCTGGCATACTGTAGTCTTTTTCGTACACTTGCGAGGTCCATGTCCAGGTTGAACTGCTCCCGACTCAGCTCTGTTTCGAGTTGCCATATGTTCTTCTGCCGTACTTGTACTTCATCTTTTCTGGTTAGACATTCCCTCAGACGAGAAATGTCTGCGTGTAGTCTTGGGTCATGAAGTTCTCCCAGAACTTCATTGATGATGAGATGCCGGGGATCTTGTGGGTGGAAGACTTCAAGCTGTTGCTCGGTGAGGGTTTGCGGTAGTTGATGAGGATAGACGGCTCGAAGGTATACTGGGGTTACATAGCTAGGCTCGCCTTTGCCCATAGTTCCTACGCACTCTCGGTAATCTTTTCGGTAATAGATGTACCGTGCCGATTCCTTCCGTCCTTCTTCCCCAATCATCACAGGGAAGAAGGTTGGTTGGTCTGGGTCGTTATTGAAGAATGGAATGCCGGGGTAATCGGCATCTTCTCCCTCTTCTTCATCTTGGTCATCTAAGAGCGCATATTTGGGGTCAGCGGTGGCTTTGGTGTGTGTAATGGGGGGTGTGAATGTGTGGTCTAGTCCTGCGGGAAATGTGGGTTGTGGCAATAACTGACTAGGTATGGTTTCTAACGGCGGCGGCTTTAGGGCCTCGGTGGCTAGCTTTAGGACTGGTAATGGGGGAGAGGAAGCGATGACGGAGTATGGCGTGTTTGGTTCCCTGGACAGTTCAGGGATTCCGTCTTCTTGACTGGGGACGCTAAGGTTTTCGAGTATGAGTTCAGAGGGTCGTCGATGAGGGAGCATTGAGACGATGGGAGTAGCAGCCATGAGAAGATAGGTGGGATTGGGACTCATGGCTTTGCGCTTTATACCTTTCGTCCAGCCCCTTCGGCGGTAGGATGTTGCCGATAGAAGTCGGCGATAAGATCAGCTGAGCGTCGTACATTTTCTAAAGGTTCCCACGAGCTGTCACTCATGGGAAAACCTTTCCACTGGACTAGGAATTGAAGTTTGCGCCCTCGTCCATACAATCTTGATTGTAAGATGCGCTCTACTTCAAACTCCTCTTCTCCTTCGATAAGGTCAGGTGGTGGTCTTGTGAAGTTTTCCCCATGTAGCTCCGTCTCCTTATATGGTGTGAGAAGGTTCGCATGAAACACGGGATGAATCTTCCAAGTCTTTGGTAATTCCAGCTCGTAGGAGACGTCTGATAAGGCCTTCTTGATTCGGAAGGGGCCGTACCGCTTGGGTGCTAACTTTGCGGTGGGATAAAAGGTTCGAAGATTCGTCCCTTCTAACCACACTTGAGCGCCTTCTTGATAGGGGATAAAACGGGTCTTCCCTCGGCCCGCCATCAGCTGTTGCGCGTGTTTGATGCAATCTTGCGCATGTTGTCGTCTGATGACCATTTCTTCTAGCCGCTGGTCTACGGACGGGGATACTGTGGGCTTCGGGGACCACGTCGTTCGTGGTTCCCAGCCCATGATAAGGGAAAATGGGGAGTGTTTCGTGGTTGCATTGGGCCATGAATTGTGAGCGAATTGTGCCACTGGTAGGGCCTTGGCCCAATTGTCCTGTTGCACATTACTCCAATGTCTGGAGGTATTGTTCAAGCCATTGGTTGGTTCGCTCTGATTGGCCATCTGTCTGAGGATGATAGGCTGATGAAATGTTTTGACGAATCCCTAGTGTGGCGCACAGTCCTTTCATGAAAGCCGACGTAAACCGGGGATCTCGGTCCGTGATAAGTTTTCGTGGAATGCCGTAATGAGGATAGACGTGTTGGAGGTATAATTGCGCCACTCCTTCTGCCGATATCGACTCGTTACAGGGTATGAAAATTGCCGCTTTTGAGCAGTCGTGGTCGGTGATGGTAAGGATAGAGTCGTATCCCTCAGAGGGAGGCAATTTTGTGATAAAGTCCATGGATACGACCTCGAATGGTTCCGCGTCAGGGTCTGTAGTTATGGGAAATAGGTGTGGTTTTTGTCGATGAGGGTTTATTTTGTTAGCCTGACATGTTGCACACCCTTTGACGTATTCTTCTACATCCTTCCGCATATTGGGCCACCAATAGTCTCGTCGTAGGAGCTCGTAGGTATTGGCAATTCCAGGATGTCCCATGCTCGGAGTGTCGTGGAAAAAGGTGATTACCCCCCGCTTAAGATTGTTGTCCCCGACAACAACAAGGGCATCCCCTTTCCACCATAAGCCGTTCAACTTCTTTAAATTGTATGGCTCAACCCATCGTAAGACTTCTTTCTCGTCGATATTCTGCGAGATCTGAGTCCAAATATCCATATCGTGCATGGATACTTCGGTTGCGCGTACGAATTTTTCAGCGGGAAGAACAATGACATTATTGTTGTCATCTTGTCCTGTTCCGTGATCCGCTCTTCGTGATAGGGCGTCTGCTCGACTATTGCGGCTATCCTGGGATGTGTTTTAATATAAAGTCGTATTCCGACAGCTCGAGGAACTCCCGCGCAACGCGTCGACTAATTTTCCTTGGCTCCTTCCAGTACTGGAGATTGGCGTGGTCGGTGTGGATAATAATTTTGTGAGGAGACCCTGCCAGATATGTTCTCCAAGCTCGTAATGCTTTTACTATCGCTAGTAGTTCGCGATCGTAAATATCATAGTTTCGTTCCGCTTGGCTCAGGGATTCGGAGTGGAATGCAATTGGGTGTAGTTTTTTATCCGGACCCATCTGATTCAGTACTGCTCCTATCGCCACATTTGATGCGTCTACTTCCAATTCAAACGGCTTTTCCAAATCCGGGAAAAGGAGTACTGGTTCTTTCCCAATGCATTTTTTGATAGCTTCGAATGCGTCTTGCTGTCTTTGTTCCCATTGCCACGCCACTTCCTTTTTTGTTAAGTCATGAAGTGGTCGCGCTTTTGCGGAAAATCCTCGGATGAATCTTCGGTAGAAGTTGCAGAACCCCAAAAAGGCTCGTACTTCTTTGAGGTTCTTCGGTGGTTGCCATTCTTGGATACCTTGGACTTTGACCGGGTCCATTTGAATGGTCCCATGTCCGATTATAAGCCCGAGGTATTCCACTTGGCGTACCTCAAATACACACTTCTCTGGTTTCACATAGAGGTCTTGCTCTTCGCAGATTCGCAGTACCTCATGCAATACTGCCCGGTGATGGGGTAAATCATCGGTCGTCGCGATCAGAATATCGTCCATGTAGACGATCACTTCTCCTGTTAGAATAAGAGTCCGGAAGAGGTCGTCCATCATCGCTTGGAATGTCGACGGTGAGTTGGTAAGTCCAAAGTACATTACCAAGGGCTCAAAGAGTCCTTGATTGGTCTTGAACGCTGCCTTCCACTCGTCGCCCTTTTTGATACGGACATTGTTGTATCCCCAGCGAATATCTAGTTTTGAGTATAAACGTGCTCCTCGTATCCGGTCGATGAGTTCCGGTATTAAAGGAAGGGGATATTGATTTCGTATGGTGATGTCATTGAGACGACGATAATCTTGGACTGGTCGTAGTTTCCCATCTTTCTTTTTTATGAAGAAAAAGGAAGATGCGTAAGGTGACTTCGACGCTCGGATATACCCTTTTTCTAATTGTTCGGTGAGGAATGTAGTGAGCGCTGCCCCTTCGTCTTGTGCTAACGGGTAGACCTTGCAGTCTAATGTGGTCGGGGCAGTTGGTAGTAAGTCAATAGCATGGTCCCATGGCCTTGTTGGTGGGAAACGATTGGAGGCTTCTTCCGAGAATACCTTCGCATGTCGTCGATACTCCCCGGGTACCATTTCTTCGAACGTCCGCTGCGGTTTTTTCAGCGCTTCTTGTTGCGCCAATTCTGATGCAGTAGTGGTTTTTCGCAGCATTGCAATATGGGGTTCTTGCTCGTCATCCATTAGTTGTTCCCATGCCTCTTCGTCTAGTTCATACGTCTCCAACGCCCTAATGGAAGCTTCCATGGGCGTGGCTTCGTCAGACAAGTGCAGGCTAGTGATGACCACTGGTTGCCACTCTTCATCAAGTGTGGCATCCCCCCATCTGATTTTCGGTTCGAACGCCTGTAAACCATGGGTATCCCAAAATTACTTCGTCTCTTCCTAGGTTTGTTACCAAGAAACGAAGCGTTTTCTCTTCTTTTCCTGTTCGTACTATGAGGTCGGTATATTGCGTGATAGCACCGTCTTGGTTGTGGGTCCCATCCACATTCCATATCCGAATAGGATTGGTGGGAGTTCGTGTCGTGATCTGAAGTCGTTTGAGTAGAGTTGCGCTTATGAAATTGTCCGTCGCTCCTGAGTCTATCAGGACTTGTCGTTCGGCCGTTGCGTGTGCAGATTTGAATAGTACTGGGATTCTCATTGATCGATATCTGCTATGGTACACGCTAAGATTGAGTGCTCTAGCCCAGGCCGCCGGGTTCAAGCGTCGGGAAAATCCTCTCTTCCAAATAGTTTTTCCACCATCAGGTCACGTACTTCCTGGCTTTGCGCCTTCATCGCTGCGATCTGAGCATCCGCCTGTTCTTCATTCGAAAGTATGCGATTAGATTGTATGGTGACAGAAGAGATGGCGGGAGTTGATACACTTGAAGTCGCGGAAGTTGATGGGGTTGTCGTGGATACAGCTGCGCGCGTGCCTTTTTGTGGACAGTTACGCGCGATATGCCCCTTCTCATAGCACCTAAAACACTTGCCATCCTTCTGAAGCTGGAGCTTGTTAGCATCGGTGATGGTGGTGTTTGCTCTGGTGCGATTAACATCCATGGCATTTGGATCGCGGGTTTTGCTAAGGGCTTGTACCCACTGTTCTCTCGATTGACTTCCTCGCTTTCGTGGTTTGCTTCCCTTCCCCAGTCTTTCTTTGAGTACGAGGTACTCAGCCTGCTGGAGTCGGGCTGCATCCTTCCACTGTTGCCAGTTAATAGGGTGTTGGAATCGGATTGCGTTTACTACTAACGCATTTGGAAGTCCATCTTGGAACATATCAAGAGTGATAGGGTCGTCGAGGTTATATCCCGCCTTTCCTGCCAGGTTTTGAAACTGCGCGATATAAGTATCGATATCTTCTCCTTTCATTGTTAGAGTTGGGAGAGCTTTTCGCGCCTTAGTTTGTTCTGCGGTATCGGTGTACGCTTGGATAAACCTGGTGTGGATTGTGGTCCATAGGTTTTCCTCTCCGTGAAGTACTCCATTTATAATTTGTTCTTCCAACCAGCGGGCTTGTTCATCTACCCAGTCATCGACTAGCGGTCCTCGGACGTACGACAAGAATGTCATGGCTCTTTGATAGGGGACTGCTAACTGGTCTACGTTCGGGTTCATGCCCCGGTACAACGTAAAAGCCCTCAGAAAGGCTTTGCTTTGTTCTCGACTTCCATCGAACTGTGGCGGTGGGTTTCCTCCTAGGCGTCCATGGCCTCCTGGTGCAGTGGCTACCGGTGCGGGGCCTCCGCCACCGCCACCACCGCCACCACCACCACCACCACCGCCACCGCCACCGCCACCGCCCGGGGCTCCTCCTCCCGGCGGTGGTCCTCCTCCGCCTGAAGCGGGGACTCCTCCACTTGGGGCGGGGACTCCTCCCGAAGCGGGGACTCCTCCACTACCTGAGGAGGAACTCCTCCTCCACTTCCTCCCGCACCCGTGAGGGTTGTACTTGCTTGACTTTGTGACATGGTGGTACTAGGGAATGATGATGCTGGCAAGTTTACAACGGGTATCGAAACACTTGGGGATTCTGGTTGATCTACGTCGATTCCGGATTTCTTTGGTGCAAATGGTCCAACTCCTAGATCGTTAGGTACTGGTTTGTACGTGTACCACTGTCCTTCAGTTTTGGAGTACTCGATATAGGCCCAAAGTCGTTTGTCTTCTAGATAATGAATTGGTTTGTAGGCGTTTTCTTTGGTTCGAAGATATAGTATCCCGAATATTCTTGACTTTCTCTCCAAACTGCTGATCCTTTGACTTTGTCCGAAAGTTCGTCGCTATGGAGAAGTTCGATGTACTCGGGACTGAACTTGGCCTTGCTTCGACTGGTTGAAGCCACGATGAGAGACTTGACTTAATGTAACGCTACTACAGGAGCGTTAAGTACGACAGGTACTTCTGGGTTCTTCGGGTAACAGTTCGCGGTGAGTCGTGATAAGCGACTCAGAGTAGGGGTTGAACAAGAACTAGCAGACTCCCGGTGTCTGGTAGTTATAGAGGAATAGAGCTCAAACGCAACAAGGGTGAGCGAAGTTCGACTGACTCAAGCGCAACAAGGGCGAGTCAAAAGGGTTTCTGGATTCGTGAGACGAGAGTGTAGTATTCCACAAGAAGTCAAGTCTACCGTACAAGCTAGGTAGTACACGACTTATATACAAGTACACGGTGTTTGTTTATGACAAACACATGACGCAATCCTAGGATACGGGTCCTAGTGAGCTTATCGTACTATGAGTCATATCGAAGATACTAGTAGTTTCCGCGGAGCCACGCGGGACTCTGACGTCATCAGCGGATTCTAAAAGTCGTAAAACCTACCAATGGTACGATCATGGGGTAGGTGCGAGATAAGGGCCGAGACCTGAATCTGATCGGATCCTAATCGTAATCGAGTCACAAGTCCATGGGTAGATAGGAGAAAAGAGCCGGTTGTGAGATAAGAGATAAGAGTGTGAAAGGGGGTTTGGAGTCAGGAATCGTAACATAGCTCCATACTCGGTTCTGTTCTCTATCGGAGGGTGGGTCAGGTTGATCTGGCCCATACATTCGTTGGTTCGCAAGTTCGTCGAGTGTTACATGGTGACCTGTGTTTGGGTCGATAACTCGTTCTTCTGGTTGTAGTGGCGTAGGTGCCCTTTCTTCCTCGCGTTCGTTTTGTAGTCTTCGCTCAGCCAATGTGTCAGTGAGCCTATTTTCTTCTTCGGTGTAGGTGCGTGTTTCTGTAGCCATAGCTGCGGGCGATCTGATGTTGATTTGTTCCGCTTGGGCAGCTAGAGAATTAATACGTATCTCATCAAATCGTCGATGCTGTTGTTCTTCTTCTGTGTCTGGACAATCTCCTACTTCGTCCTCCATGGTGGTTGGTTCTGTGCTACCTTCGGATGGCGCCGGTGCACTATTGTCTTCTGTGCCGTCAATTGGGCCCCACTGGTCTCGATGTACCACTTCGCTTCGCAAGATGTTGCAATTGTAGTCATTTCCCGTAGGTCGGAGTACGTCCCACCGTCCTCTGCGAGGGCTCCAAGCAATCTCTGTCCAACACGTGTGTTCGAAATTAAACTCAACTGGGTAGACCCTTGATGGTCTCGTGGGTATGTCTACCCAATATCCGGTGATGTCGTTGACTGTTCCCCACCACGTGTTTCTTAGGTATCGGGTGGGAACGTTTCGATCTCCTCTTCGTTCGATGGAGTATTGTGCGAATACCCAACTATCGGCAGTTGTTTCGGTCGCCACGACGGGAGCTTGGTCTTAATGTTACGTGTCTATTGGCACGTGGCTCGACTTGAGCGACAGGAAAGGCGACACAACTGGTTGACGACTTAGCGATATGACGGCCCTTGTGGCACGTGATCGTGGGAGTATAACAACAAGCCTTCTTTGTAAGGCAATGCTGACTCAAAGGCGATGACGATGAAGCAGACTCCTATCAAGAGGAGCGCGAGGCTGAGACCGACAGAAAAGGACAAGAGAAAGGAAGACAGAATAGATTCAAGAAGACCAAGCTGCAGACTACGGCGCAGCTTGGTTAACCTTATATACATATACGCGAGGGCTTTGAAGCGCCTCTTGAAAGGTAGGTAACCAATCATGTATAGTATGGTTATCGTAAATGTCCATCCGAGTCATACAATGAGAACCAATCACATCCTCGTCGCTTATCGTACAGTACTGGGTTATCGGAGCCGTTATCTATGAGTCACATACCGTTATCACATGCTGCCGGTCCGGGGATACACGCTACCCGGGATCTCGTATCGTAACAGTGGACGTGGGGGAGGAGATACCAGACAGACTGTGGGGACTGAGAGTGATGTGGGCACAACTAGTGGCGACCAGAATACAGGGGTTGACGGGTACACAAGCTCTGGGCTAGGGGAGCGAGGACTGGATTGGATAGATGAGAGGGGGGATGTCAAGAAGGGCTCTGTACGTCGAGCCAACTGAGGGATCAGAGGTGATGGTGGCGCTGATACAGCAGCCTGCGCTTGGGGACTGGCAATTTGCTCAACTACTTGAGCGACTTCAGGGAGAGGGGCAATATTCAACCCCAATGGAGACAAGGAGTAACGAAGGGGGGATGAGGGAAGGAGGCCGTCAAGGGGGCGTGCCAACAGAGAGTACCCTCCATAGGAATAAGAACCAGATGCTTCGTCCCAGTGTCCGAACTCAGAGTAGTCATAGTCAGACACTATCAAGAATATCCATGGTCAATTTAAGTGAGACTGTCCAAGTGTGATGACTTACTTTCAGTAAGTCAGGCGCAACTTGGGGCACTTAGGGATATGACGATGGATAGGAGGGACAAAGAAAAGAGCAAGATGGAGAGCAGAGAGGAGGACTTTAGACAGATGCAAGAGGACAAGGAGGCAGAGCAAATCAATAGTGATGAGCAATGTAGAAGACTATGAGCTTGCAAATGGGAGTTCACAAGTGGACAGTCTAAGGGACTGTCCGTTGTATTGCGCCAGCTTATATATCTGGCTACATGGTGTTTACATAATGGAATACTCTGGAAACTCGTAGAAGATCTATAAATACCATCCAATGGCAATAGTCTCTCTGGGAATGTCCTGGAAGCTTGTGGAAGCTCTATAAATACCATCCAATGGCAATAGTCTCTCTGAGACCTGGTGACCTTTTCCGCAGTTCTTCTGTGTGTCACGGACTGGCCAAGACACTGACACATCGGTTATGACTACGATGGTCAGCGGTAATTAGTCATGGACTACTCGTATCAGTCAGCAGTGGAGCGCTTTATCACATGTAAGATAGTACGATGACTCATTACTAGGATAGCTGTACTAGGGTTCGAGCTAGTTACGCTATTGGTTACTTTACGATTCAGGAGGAGCTTTAAAGCCCTTGACAACTGTATATAAGGCTCATTGTTCAGACCATGGATCTCCATCCTGGTCTTCTCAATACCACCACTATTGTTCGCAACCTAGGAGTGCCGACTTCCTTCCCTCTCATCTATCTTTCATCTCTATTACTCGTCCTAGCCTTTGTCTTCGGAGTCGTACTCCACGTTGAAGACATCGAGAGCGAAGACACCTTCGACGCCGTGTACTAGGAAGAGTCATGTGCCTACGTCCTCACGTTAAGTCTTGACACTTCGTGTATCGGACCGAGCTTAGCATTAGTCATCGCCTTCCCTTGTGCCTAAGTCAGGCAACGTTGTTGTGGCAACGTAACATGTGGAAACTGGTAGAACTCTATAGAAGGTTGTAGAACCTTCTACAAGGAACTAGTCACATGACAGATCACGTGACCCTTGGAGTATAATTTCAAACTCCGACCTCGGATTTCCTAATAAGGAAGTTGATTACATAATACCGGACCGGTCCAGACTGGCCTGAACTCTTGAGTCATAATCTAAGCTTGACGGTTCATGACACTATGTGTCTGCATGCGCTGCAGCCAGCCATATGCCAATTTTCATGTCACTCTTATCTTTCCCTCTTATACAGACCTTGGTGGTGCAGTCACTTTCTATTGTACACGGATCTTGGCTTGGCAGTACTTTCTCTCCCTTAGTGGACCATGCGACGATGGTTGCAGTGCCGGAAGCTTGCAACAAAGTCTCGCGATGCCATGGTGCAGCGGTGCTCTCCTTCACCCCTAATTGCGCGATAATGGTCGCAGCACAGGAAGCCTGCGCTGATGCCTTGACTCCCACGGAGGCAATGTGGTCATGGTCAAGATCATGCGTACCCTTCTCAAATAGAGCGTACACTCTAGCAAGTGCCTCAATTGCACCTCAAATCAAAAATCTACTCACAGATGAGCAGGATGATGACTAGAATGGGCTGTCGAAGAGGATGGAGGGTATGTCAGTGAGTATGCATGCTTGATCCCTTACTCCCCTCTCACTCTTGTCTCGCCCCTGATTCTAGTTTAAATCGCCTTGGCAAGCGATGCTAGACGCCCCAAACCCTCCAGGAACAACAGTCGCATCCTCAGTGACTGGATTGACACCACAAGCATCGGACCCCGTAGAACCCACCTTTTTAACCAAAGCCAAAGTCGGGCATCTTCCTCTGGATCCCCTCATACTTGAGGCTGAGACCAATTGCTGCAACGACACAGTCCCCTGCCTCGGTTGGTGTCTGCACAAGATGTACGTTCCACGATTTCCTTAATTACTATGCCCATCTGAGATCAATCCACTCCAGGTATTTTCTTCCTGTCCCAAGCCAGAACAGCACCTTCAGTCCTCCAAAGTCTTGTCTTCCCGTATTGGACGGCTACTTTATCAACGTGGAGGTATGCATATACTCAGCGGTTGGATATCAATGATCTTAGCCCCGCGGCAGTTCTCTTGTATTCCACACCAGCTGCAGACCGTGCTTCCAACCTATCTCCGCCACCTACCGAGCCTGACCCATTCCACGCAAACACGACGACGTTTTATACGCCAGGCACATTGCTTCCTCCGTCTACACCCACTGTCCTTCCTGGGCATGCGTGGAAGCCCTCCCAGGAGGAAGACATGATTTGGTCCCTGTGGACACAACTCGCGCTTCATCAGGAGCTGTGTGCACAATATGAAGTCGACTCTGGCGCATGGGATTTGCTTGTCCCTGCCCTCACCCAGTGAGTCGAAACTGTCAAAAAGGAGAATGAGAAGCGCCATGGGGTCGTCCGCGGATGGAAGAAGGTTAGGAGCTCGAGTGTCTGTGCCAAAACCTCAAGGAAGAGGTGGACCACAGCTGTGAGGAGAGTGCAGAGCGGAGCATCATAGATGAGGCAAGCGGCGAGGGGCTGAGGCAGCTGCATAGGTAGATCGCGGGTCTCGAATGTGAGGAGGGTGAATTGGTCAGGAATAGCATCATCGTCCTGGACCCACCAGCAAGGATCAAACAGTTGGAAGAGGAGGTCGCCCAGTTGCGGGAGGAGATCCATCGGCACGAAGAGATCGAGCAAGACTTGCAGGAGGACCTCTGGACCGTGCAAGAACAGATCAAACTGCTCAACACCATAGGGGCGATGGATGCCGTTGACTGGCAGAACAGTCGGTCACACAGGAAGCAGGAAGGTATCTATCTTCAGCCTAACTTGCAGAGCTCTCTAATGTCGTTGTTGCTCCGCTGCATACTCACCAAAGGTAGCGTGTACTATGATGGCAAACTCACAAGCTCAATCAACTTAGACGTGCTCCGCTCGAATGTCACTATCATACCCCAAACCATGAGACAACTAACTTTCTTCACCCAGCCTGAACTGCTGAGTGGCTCGCTGCAAGAGAACCTCGACCTGTTCTCGCAATACGATGATGCAACACTGAACAGGGCACCGCGCGCATTGGGGCTCCTCTCACTTCAGAGCGATGAGGAGAGTTGTCTCACTCTCGACAGCCAGATTGCGAGCAGCAGGAGCAACCTCACTGTTGGTCAGCAGCAAATCCTGGCGCTCGCGCGTGCGCTTGTACACGGAAGCAAGCTGCTCATTCTCGATGAAGGTGCGTCTACTCTGAGTCCGCTGTCTTCTGTCGGCTTGGCTTAATCTGCTTTCATTTGCAGTGATGTCGGCAATTGGTAACTGCATCCCACTCTTCCTCTCCACAGACTGTAAATATAAAGCGCCCTATGAGACAATGCTGACACCAGATCCAGACCCGCCATTCATCACCAAGCTACCACTCACTTTCTGATACCTCGGTACGTCCTCCCCTCCCCTGGACCATTTTTTTGTGGACACTGATGGGTCCGATTGATACTGTCCGCAGGCCGTGAAGGATGGGATGCAAGATATCGATATCTTATGGGCTTTCAGTCGCACGCCACCGGGATTGGCAGACTCGGATGCAGGTATATCGACCCATCACAGAATCAGTTGTGGCACGCTCAACTTAACGCGTGTCACACCTACACCTGCATGCATCCCTGAGCCAGTGCTCCCCGTGCTCTTGCCTTCCCCCCTAGATGAGAGCTCGGGGTCGAACATCGACGAGAAGGCCAAAGGCATGCACGAGGGCGAGACCCATGTAGGTGGCTTTGTGAACCTCATTAACAAGAGTGGGGATAGAGACTTGCTCTCATGTTGCAATGGTCGGGAATACATTGGTACCAGGTATGTTCCTTCTCTCAATTTCCACACAGCATATACAATGATAGTCAACAGTATCAATTTGCAACAACGGGACTCGGATCAAGACATGGGTGTTGTACATACAGGTAAGTCTATTCTACATCAATTTAGGGGTCCTCACTGTCAATACCAATTTCATCTAGTGTTAGTAGGGTAAGTCTCGGATGTCTTCTCAAGATATGGACATGGTTATTGTAAGTCCAGATTCCAATAAGGCTAGCTATGGCTGATGTTTCAAGAACATATACTGCTGACGACCACTTCCCATACCACCTCCCAAACAGCTTGTGGTGCTCTATTAGGGGATGATAGGCAACAAGGGAGATGTCTGTATCAGCAACAGTATAGAAGGCTAAGGCCTCTCCAAATATGGGTTTGATCTTCTCCACCTCTAACTCTGTTTCATCCATAGGCTGATCTCTTAGCTGTAGCACCTGCCCTACTACTAGTGTTGCCACGGCTCGGCTCAAAATGGCTGAGCCAGCCAAGCCGAGCCATCTCGAGCTGAGCTGAGCCAAGAATCGGCTTGTGACCAAAACGGGCTCAGCTCGGCTCATGAGCCGGCTGAGCCAGGCTGAGCCATGGCTCAATAGCCTCAATTAGGCCATGACCCGATTAGTGTTACGCTTTCACAGCGTAGGCCTGACTTAGGCGATTTGACTGGCGATGCAACAAATAAAGAGTATGTGACTTAGCAAAGTACACAACCCTTATGACAACAAGACAATATTGTGTGTCCTTGTGTCAATCGAGAGTTCACCGAGACAGAGAGCAATGGTGTTCTTGCTGAGAGAAGAGGATACAAGTCGGAAGTGAAATTGAAGAAGACCAAGCTGAAGAGCCTTGGTCTTAATACGACAACTTATATACATATATCGAGGCAGCTTTAAAGCTCCTCTCCAATCCTTATGACGAATAGCAATACTACCTCACAGTCTATAAAGACATGTGATTCTACTGCTGACTGATACGATTAGTCCATGACACATATACTCTTACTAACCTGGTCATAAGTATTAGTAAGGTTCCGTTCTTCCCGCAATCTGTATCAATTAGGCAGGCAGCTCAGCCATGGCTGCCAGCGGCCAGCCCAGGCTGGCTGGCAGCTCAGCGCATGAGTCATGACTGGCTGAGCCAGGAACGAGTTCACTAAGGCTGCCTCACTCTGCGTCTCCCTGGCCGTCTCCCTCTCCTCCTCTCCTGTGTCATCACTGCAAATCTTTCACTTGCTCTTGCACTGCCACCTGCCCTAATCGTTGCCCCAGCCATCTCGCTGTCTGCCCCCGCCACCTGCTGTCTGTCCTTGCCATTTGGCGTTCACTCGCCCTTGCTAGCACGCTTTCCCTCTCCCTCTCCCTCTCCCTCTCCCTCTCACCTACCTTCGCCCCTATGTTCTCTGCTCCGCAGCCTCTCTGTCCCCACGGCCGTCTCATCGCCTCGCTCTCTGCCTCTGACATCTGGATGCCTACTCCCGCTGTGCTGACTCCTTCCACCCTCACCCTCGCCTCCTCGTTCTGTCCCCACCGGCGCCCCCTCTCCTCTCTCTCTGCCCTTGGCCTCCAGGTTCTCTAGCCTATGTCCACCCTTTGCCCCTGTGTCCATCTCGCCACCTGTCCTCGCCACCTCGCCGTCTGCTGTCGGTGTCTTCCCCCATTCTGCGTCCCACCTTGGCCACGCTCTGCACCACCACCCCGCTCTTTGCCCCAGCCGTCATCCGCTACCCTTGCCATGCTGCCCTCCGCCCCCATTGGCGCTCCGTCCCCGTCCCCTCTCTCCCCCTCTCCCTCACTACCTCGCACCAAGGACCCCCCTCTCCTTCACGCCCTTAGACCCCGTACCCCGCTCTCTGCCTGTACCTAGCACTTTCCTGTAATAGTTAACATGCATAATACAATAGATTTTTAATAACATACCTGAAAATGAGTAATGCAAAAGAAAAAAAAGCTAAGGCCGAGCAGTGAGCGTAAATGGGGTCATTGCTTTGACAAAATTGTCTGTATTGGTCTAGGGTACATACATGAGGTCTAATACTATCTATCTACACATAAATGACGTTGTCGCGGTTGCCATAGCCTTAGGGCCAGGGTGGTGTCATCGTCGTTGGTGTCGGTATCTTCGTGTTGAGGGCCCGGGGTCAGTGGCGTCATTGTTGTCGCCTTGGGGGCTTGGGTGGCGTCATCAGCGCCTTCACATTGAGGGCTTGAGGTCGGTGGGGTTGTCGTCGTCATGTTGAGGCCCCGATGCCACCGCCTTAGGGTTTGGATGGTGTCATTGTCGTCGCCTTGAGGACCCGGGTGGTGGAGCCGCTGTCTTCACCTTGAGGACCCGAGTGGCTCGTCGCCATCTTCACCTTGAGGGTCCAAGGTCAGGGGTGTCACTGTCATCAACTTGAGGCCCAGGGGTGGTGCTGCCGCCGTCGTCGTTGCTGCCTTGAAAGTTTGTGTTGTTGTTGCCTGAGAGGGTAGGTCTGGACGGCAACAGCAAGAGGGGGCAAGAGGGGGAAAGCGCCTCACGCAAATCTTGCAGCCACCACGTATCCCACACATTTCCCGCACTCTCAACTCAGTCTCCTACAGCCTCATCTCTCCTGATCTTTGGTCGATCTTGGTCGATCTGCTTGATCTGCACCTCTATTTCTTTTTGCATTACTATCTGCTTCATCTACTATGGCTGGATCTAGGAAGAGGGCCCCTTCAACCCCCAAAAGGACTCCAAAAAGGCCCAAGACCAAGAAAAGTCAGGGCAAACAGCGAGAGCTTCCTGGTGGGGCTCTGGAGATGTCTTTTTGGCTTGATGGTATGTGATCTCTGCTTGGATGGTGTTAATGGACTTATATTGTGGTTAGTTTCATCCACAGCTGCTCAGGCATCAACTGGTAGTCGCCATGTGCACTTTGGTTCAGGCTCCACTTCTGCAGCTCCTGGTGGCCCCCCTGGGCCCACAGAACAGGTTTTAGGGGGAGAGGATCCCTTTACAACTTCTATACCTGCTCAGCCTTCCAATCAAGTGAGTATTTAATTTATTAACTTTATAATTTTTTTAAAAAACAAATTTAATACAGGGAGGCCATAGCTCA
The DNA here is from genome assembly GCA_025769895.1 of Lactarius psammicola. NCBI lineage: Eukaryota > Fungi > Basidiomycota > Agaricomycetes > Russulales > Russulaceae > Lactarius > Lactarius psammicola. The sequence goes on from WTXK01000122.1 coordinate 35,518, forward strand.
CCTGAACCTGAGAACTTTGACCTTGGTAATAGGTCAGATGGCTCTCAGGAGGGTGATGCTGGTCCCAATTCCCCTCTGGCACCTAGCCCTGGCCCTTCAACTCCAACTCGTCCCTCAAAAAGGGCTCAAAAGGCTGGTTCTAGGTTGGCTAGCTCAGGTGATGACACCTTGAGATTCTTTAAAGTTGTTGAAGGGAAGAAGCAGTGCATATTCTGCTTGCGAGTTATTTTATTTTATTTTATTGTATTTCTGAGAGATTTTATAGGGCACTTCATCAAAATAATAGAGCCATCAAAGTCCACTCTTATCGTGCCACCACTGCAACAGGTCCATTGCAGTCTCACCTGCTTAAGCACCATCTGGAAGAGTGGGTTAAGGAATGTCAACAACTCAATATTAACTTAAGAGGTAAAGAGGGGGAGGAAGTGTCACGGACTGACCAAGACACTGACACATCGGTTATGACTACGATGGTCAGCGGTAATTAGTCATGGACAACTCGTATCAGTCAGCAGTGGAGCGCTTTATCACATGTAAGATAGTATGATGACTCATTCCTAGGACAGCGATACTAGGGTTCGAGCTAGTTACACTACTGGTTACTTTACGATTCAGGAGGAGCTTTAAAGCCCTCGACAACTGTATATAAGGCTCATTGTTCAGACCATGGATCTCCATCCTGGTCTTCTCAATACCACCACTATTGTTCGCAACCTAGGAGTGCCAACTTCCTTCCCTCTCATCTATCTCTCATCTCTACTCTTCGTCCTAGCCTTTGTCTTCAGAGTCGTACTCCACGTTGAAGACATCGAGAGCGAAGACACCTTCGACGCCATGTACTAGGAAGAGTCACGTGCCTACGTCCTCACGTTAAGTCTTGACACTTTGTGTATCGGACCGAGCTTAGCATTAGTCATCGCCTTCCCTCGCGCCTAAGTCAGGCAATGTTGTTGTGGCAACATAACAGGAAGCCATTGCAAGATCTACTGGACTTCCTGTGGAGCACCAAGCTAGGGGACACATTCCCTTTACTCAAGATAACTTTCTAGATGGTCTTGTGCAATTTATTGTTGCCACTGATCAGGTTCTTTTTTTTTTCTGTTATTTTTTTTCCTTATTTACTTTTTTTTTTAGTCTATAAGAATTGTAGAGCAACAGGAGTTTCGCCACCTCTGTCTCCTGCTCCGCTGTTACGATACGGGATTCCGGGTAGCCTGTATCCCTGGACCGGTGGCATGTGATAATGGTACGTGACTCACAGATAACGGCTCCGATAACCCAGTACTGTACGATAAGCAACGAGGATGTGACTGGCTCCTACTGTATGACTCGGACGGACACTTACGATAACCATACTATATGTGATTGGTTACTTACCTTTCAAGAGGCACTTTAAAGCCCTCGCGTATATGTATATAAGGTTAGCCAAGCTGCGCCGCAGTCCGCAGCTTGGTCTTCTTGAATCTACTCTGTCTTCATATTCTTTCTCTTTCCTTATTTGGTCTAAGTCTTGCGCTCCTCTTGATAGGAGTCCACCTCACTGTCTTCATCCTTGAGTCAGTATTGTCCCACGAAGAGGGCTTGCTGTTATACTCTCACGATCACATGCCACAAGGGCCGTCATATCGCTAAGTCGATTCCTTGGTAGTGTTGCCAGTCAATTGCTCAAGTCGAGCCACATGCAAGTAGACATGTAACATTAAGACCAAGCTTCCTCAACATGGCGACCGAAACTACTGCAGATAGTTGGGTATTCGCACAATACTCAATCGAACAAAGAGGAGATTGAAACGTCCCCATCCGCTACCTTAGAAATGCGTGGTGGGGCACAGTGAACAACGTCATCGGATATTGGGTGGATATACCAACAAGACCATCGAGGGTCTACCCAGTTGAGTTCAATTTCGAACGTACGTGCTGGACAGAGATTGCTTGGAGCCCTTGCAGAGAACGGTGGGACATACTTCGGCCCACGGGGACAGAATACAGTTGCGACATCTTACGAAGCGAAGTGGTACATCGAGACCAGTGGGGTCAAATTGACAGAGCAGAAGATGATAGTGCACCGGCACCATCAGAAGACACCGACCCAACCACTACCGAAGACAAGGTAGGGGATCGACCGGACGCAGAGGAAGAACAACAGAGACGACGATTTGACGAGATACGTATCAATTCCTTAGCCACACAAGCAGAACAAATCGCTATTCAGTCTCCAGGGGCTATGGCCATGGAGACACGAACTTATACGGAGGAAGAGAATCAGCTCGCCGACAGACTCGCGGAGCAGAGACTACAAAACGAACAAGGAAACGAAAGAGCACCATCTCCGCTCCAACCGGAAGAACGAGTCATCGACCCAAATACCGGACACCATGTAACACTAGACGAGCTGGCCAACCAGCGAATGTATGGACCAGACCAACCTGACCCACCATCTGACAGGGAACAAAGTAGGGTCTGGAGCTACCTGGCAAGACAACGTGTTGGAGGAGAAGGGGTACCCACCAACATCCTGCGAGGAGGCGGACCCCCCAAAAGATACCCAGGAGGGATACCACCGCGACCTCTGCCCGGAGGGCCTCCGCCTTCTGGAGGCGGAGGCGGAGGCGGTGAAAGTGGAGGACCGCAGGGAGTGGACCCCAACGGAAGAGGGGACTATAACAAACTCCAAGGACAGCCTCCTCCCATCTTCCATGGAGACAGAAAAGCCACTGAAACGTTTTTGACCAAATGGGAATTATACAGGGGCATGAACTGCCACACGCAAACCATGCGCGAAGCATACTCGCGCGCCATCCTTTTCCTCACATTTCTAGAAGGGGACAACCTCAACGAATGGATCACCACCCACACCAGGTGGTTGACACTGCAAATCAGGAATGGGATACAAGAAGACGACGAAAGGATATGGGAGGCCGTTTACCGAAGCTTCAAGCGGCGATTCACGAACACCCTGGAACAGGAGCAAGCACGAACGGCACTGCAAGAAGGCATATACATGCATGGGACGGATATCGACAAGTACGTGTCCAAATTCGAAGAACTAGTGTGGCATGCTGGTTATCGAGCAGATTTGCCGATGGTGATTAACGTGTTCACCAAAGGACTCCCACACAAACTGTACGAGCAATGTTACACACTCGACAACCCGCAAAGCTACAAAGGATGGAAAGCGGCCCTCCTCAAGAGGCAAGAACAGTACATCCACTTGCAAAATCATTTCAGCGAAGGGAAGAAAAACTTGGAGAAGTATCGAAGCCGCAACAGAAACCAAGGAGGATATTTCCCACCTCCACACCTCACACACCCCAATGCAATGGACACGTCTGCTCAGGCCCAAGCACACAGAGGAGAAGTTGATAACAGCACGGTCGCGGTCGCAGGATCCGAAGAAATGAGCCCAAACGATCCAGGGTTCTGGCAATATACACAGCAAGGTCCCAGAGGACGATACGTACCTAGAGGAGGATACATCCAGCAACAGGGGAGGCAACCCTGCAACACCAGGGGAGTACAGTGTTATAATTGTCAAAAATACAGACATTTTAGTCATGACTGCACACAGCCCCAGAAGCAACAAAATCAACCGCCACCGGCTCAAGTACGAGCAATGATGAATCTGACACCACAGCAAGAGGCGGCACAGGTGCTCCAAACCATTGCTAACAAAAGCAATGAGACTCAAGAACTAGTAATGAAAGGAATTTGGGAGAGGGAGGATTTTCCAAACACCTGTACCCGGCGGCCTGGGTGAGGGCAATACATTCTTGTGATGTTGTAATAGTAACTACGCGTTTTCGATCTATGCATATCCCAGTTTCAACTCGCACACATCACGCTATGGCCGACATACAAGCACTAGTGGACAGCGGAGCCACTGACTGCTTCATGAACCACAAATTCATGAAACGAATGGGGCTGGGACTGGTTCCCCTGGAGAAGCCACAAAAAATATGGAACATCGACAATACAGAAAACAAAGGGGGGTCCATCACTCATTATGTGGACCTCGACGTACACACTAAAGGAATCCATAAGGAAATGAGATTCCTTATCACGGACATCGGAAATGAAGACATCGTCCTAGGATACCCATGGCTAGCCACGTTTGAGCCACGGTTCACGTGGAGATACGCCACCATACATGAAGATATGTTACCTATCGTCATCCGATCAGTGAACCCCCAGATGATACGCCAGCCAATCATTGGCACTGCCACCACAGAACCATTGTCCCCCCAAGAACGAGACCTCATCGTTGAGCGACTCGAGGAACAATGTATGCTACAAACCACGGCCACAGAACTCGCAATAAAAGCAAAACAACACATGAAAGCCGTGACGTTACCACCACAGTATGCTCAGTTCGCAAAACTATTCAATGAGGAAGAATCACACCACTTCCCACCAAAGCGAGTCTGGGACCACGCCATCGAGCTCAAGCCGAATGCACCAGTGGCACTAGATTGCAAGATATACCCATTGACGCGACAAGAGGACGAAGCCCTACAAACCTTTATCACAGAAGAGCTGAAGAAAGGATACATCAGACCCTCCAAGTTGCCATACGCATCCCCATTCTTCTTTGTAAAAAAGAAGGATGGCAAACTGCGGCTGGTACAGGACTATCACAAGCTCAATGACGTGACAGTACGGAATCAGTATCCCCTTCCCCTCATCACGGATCTTATAACGGATTTGAGCAACGCAGACATTTATACCAAACTCAACATCCGTTGGGGATACAACAACATCCACATCAAGGAAGGAGACAAAGAGAAGGTGGCTTTCAAAACGCGTTATGGACTTTTTGAGCCTACGGTCATGTATTTTGGACTCACTAACTCCCCAGCCACGTTCCAGACCATGATGAACTTTATATACCGCGACACCATACTGAAGCACAAACCCTTAGGCACCACGATTCGTGTCTATATGGACGACATTGGCATCGCATCCCGCTCGGGTATCGCCAGCCACATTGCCGCAGTTCATGACGTGTTACAAGTTGCGCAGGACCACGACCTTTATTTCAAACTCGAGAAATGCCTCTTCCATGTGCCTGCGATGGACTACCTGGGGGTAGTCCTTGAAAAGGGGGTAACACGCATGGACCCTGCAAAAATCGCGGGCATCCGCAACTGGCCAGTTCCCAAAACCATTAAGGACATTTGTTCTTTTCTCGGTTTTTGCAATTTTTATTGTGCTTTTATCAAAGGTTTCGCACACCACGCACACCCCTTGAACATACTTACAAGGAAAGACGAGGAATGGAAATGGGGCCAGGACCAACAGGAAGCTTTCAACATGCTTAAAGCACAAGTAACACAAGAACCCATATTGGCACATCCGGTACTGACAGACCAGTTTGAGCTAGAAGTGGATGCCTCAGGTTTTGCCATCGGAGGAGTTCTCCTTCAACGAAAACAAGACGGCAAAAAACATCCAATCGGGTACTTCTCGAAGACGCTAGACCTGGCACAACGCAATTATCATGTATACGACCTCAAATTACTGGCAATAGTGGAAGCGCTCAAACACTGGAAACCGCTGCTGGCGGGATCTCCCCATGACATTATTGTCCATTTGGATCACACGAATTTGCTGTACTGGTGCAGCCCCCAAAACATCAACAGACGTGTCGCAAGGGAAGTAGTTGAGTTATCAGAGTACCCCATCAAAATAAAGCACGTTGCAGGACGAGCCAACGGACGCGCGGATGCACTATCACGACGCAGTGACTATGACACGGGGGACAACGACAACAAGAATGTGGTGGTACTCCCAGACCACGTATTTATGCAAACAACGAACGCAACGGAAATAGGGATGGCAGACACAGGTTATCCACAAGACGAAGGACAGATACAGCACTGGATCAACGCCCACCGACTCACGAAGGCTGATGGGGCGTGGTACAAGGAAGGAAGATATGTTATAACCGGGGGAGTCGACGAAAAACATGCAATCATTGACACTCACCACTCACCTCCAGTGTATGGACACCCAGGCATGACGAAGACAGGCATGCTTGTGGCGCGACAATATTTCTGGCCCAGAATGACCAAGGATATAGTGGAATACGTCAAGGGGTGCGCAGAATGCCAACGAAACAAAGTCAACACACGACCAACTTGCGCACCCCTGCAACCAATATTCCCGAAGTCAGAAGCAAAGCCATTTGAAGTCGTAGCCATGGACTTTATTGTCAAACTTCCGTCCTTGGGAGGGTACGACTCGATTTTGACGATCACTGACCACGACTGTACCAAGGCGGCCGTATTCATACCATGCTGCGAAGACATATCAGCGGAAGAAATGGCCCAACTATACACTAAGCACGTCTTCGCTCGATATGGACTCCCAACCAAAATCATATCAGACAGGGACCCAAGATTCGCATCCCACTTTGCAAGAGAGCTGTGTCGACAGCTGGGGATCGAACAGAATATTTCATCGGCGTATCACCCAAGGACAGACGGGCAATCCGAGCGAACCAATCAGTGGCTAGAACAATATCTACGCTTCCAAGTGGACTACCATCAGAAAGACTGGCTCCACTACTTGCCACTCGCAGAATTCGCGCATAACTCATGGCCCACGAGATAACAAGGAAGTCTCCTTTCGAACTTCTGATGGGGTACCACCCTCGCGCTGATTGGACGGATAAGCCGTTTCCTATTCCCCAGATAACGACACGCATGGAACAACTGAAAGAGGCGCGACGGGAAGTGCTGACCCTGATAACGAAGGCCCAGACCTTATGGATCAAGCATAAAGATACGCCCAAGTTCAAGATCGGCGACCAGGTATGGTTAGATGGGCGCAACCTCAAGACTAACCAGCTCAGCACCAAACTCGTGGCCAAGCAGCACGGCTCCTTTACAATTGACCAGGTGATGTCGCTGTACTCTTATCATCTGAAATTACCGGTTCAATGGAAGGTCCACCCGGTGTTTCACATCGACCTTCTCACGCCTTATCGTGAAACTACCATTCACGGACCAAATTTCACGCGCCCACCACCGGAACTTGTAGAAGGAGAGGCAGAATACGAAGTTGAGAAGATTCTAGACACTCAGCTCTTCAGCAGAAGACGCACAAGGCAATATCTGGTCAAATGGCTCGGATACCCGGACTTGGAGAACCAGTGGGTCAACAAAGCCAATATCTTTGCCGATGACAAGATAAGGGAGTTTGAACAATCAAACTCCGACTCAAGAACGTACTTAAGGACCACCAGAACTGCTGAGTCACCTCATTCCCCTTCATCCCACGTACACTTCCCTCCTGACCACACCTCCATGGACTTTGCATACTATGCCACTAAAACCACTGAGGAGGTATTCTCTGCCGAGTTATTGGAAGGACTCATCACTCTCCCCGAAGCCTGACGCCGACTCCAGTGGGTCCACGACACAGGAAACACCGCTGCCCTCGGATGGGAGACCACCAACAACAACAACAACAACAACAACAACAACAACAACAACGGCAGTGACCACAGCACAGGAGAAGGAGCCGCTGTGGTCCATGCAGCTGCAGAAGACGAGGGTATGGTGGTTGCCCCAATTACCTGGGACGAACTCGCCGCTGTGGAGCGCATCTTCCCTGGCCCTGCGCAGGCAACATTGTCCGAAAGTGCACTACAGCCCCAGCTGCTTACAGTGCAGAACATTCCTAACGAAGAGGAGTGTCGCCCTGGAACTTACGAGAACCCTCTCATCATGGGAGAGGATACGAGCGACTCCGAGCCCCTACCAGTACGATACCACCTTCAAGCCGACCGTGAAGAGACCAGCGGAGCTATGGTGGTACACGGCACAAGCATGGACCAACAAGCAGCTTGCCGCCACAAACACTGCGAGGAGAGAGAAGCTGCTGAAGCAACGTGCCAAAATAAAGCGGCTGCGCGAATCGCGACTCAAGAATTTGGAAGCTGTGATGACTTACTATCAAGTAAGTCAACGGTACTTGGGACACTTAGGGAGTAGACGAGGGATATGAGGGACGAGGAAGATGACAATGAAGAGAGCAGAGAGGATGGCTTTGAACACGAGCAAGGGAACAAGAAGGCAGAGCAGATTGGAGAGAGGGAGCAATGCAGTAGACTATGACCTTGCAAGTGGGAGTTCACAAGTGGACAGTCTGAGGGACTGTCCGTTGTATTGCGCCAGCTTATATATCTGGCTACATGGTGTTTACATAATGGAATACTCTGGAAACTCATAGAAGATCTATAAATACTGTCCAATGGCAATAGTCTCTCTGGGAATGTCCTGGAAGCTTGTGGAAGCTCTATAAATACCATCCAATGGCAATAGTCTCTCTGAGACCTGGTGACCTTTTCCACAGTTCTTCTGTGGAAACTGGTAGAACTCTGTAGAAGGTTGTAGAACCTTCTACAAGGAACTAGTCACGTGACAGATCACGTGACCCTTGGAGTATAATTTCAAACTCCGACCTCGGATTTCCTAATAAGGAAGTTGATTACATAATACCGGACCGGACCGGACCGGCCTGAACTCTTAAGTCATAACCTAAGCTTGACAGTTCATGGCAACTGTGGCGTATGTGGTCTTGATACTCTTGCTATTAAAGAGGTAACTGTCTTGGTTGCGCTTTCTAGGATCTGGGATACTTCCGCTTGATTGGAATCTGAACTAGAGCTTGATTCTTCAGATAAAGAATGGGTAGACTGTGCTTCTTCCTGAGGTGTTAATGGAGAACTTGGTTCTTCTTGCTGGATGCTACTAGGCCCTTCTCCTTGAGGGTTACTTGATTCTTCTTATGGTGTCTTTGGTCGACTTCCTTTGTCATCTTCAAAGTTCACTTCCTTGTTATTTTTGTAATACCAGCCGCTCTTGTTAAATGACCAAGCAACATCCTTGTTCTGGTATTTTCCTGTGAGGCTAAGGTAATTGAGGTCTTCAACCTTGTGAAATCCTGGATAGGCATCTCTGTAGTCTGGTCTGTCTAGGTTTCTTCTTAGTTCTTCAATAAACCACGGGAATCTTCCATCTGTGCTGGTGACTGCGTATGCTTCCCAATACGCGTGATATAAGTTGTCTTCGTAGGAAAAGTGTGCGTCTGTGAAGTAGTAGGGGACGTTTGCTTCTTCTGTGTCTGTGAGATCTCTTCTTGTTACAGCGAGCCTTCTGCTCATTCACTGGTTTCTTTGGAGTCTAGAGATGGTCCAACCGTCAGAGTCCCACTGGTAAAAGACTTGATAAGCTGGTTGTAAGATGGCACGGTCCACGGCGTTGGGTCTAAGTTGTTGACGAATCCAATGGTATTCTTCAAATATACCAAAGTGGCTGACTGTGGTCTTGCTTTTCCACAAGAGGTTCTGAAAGTTTAGGGTGCTTGAAGTGATTTCTCGTGCACATGCTAAGGGTTGTTCAAGGACCAAGGTTGCCCTATTTGCATCATACTAAAGCCTACTGTGGTCTTGGAACCTCTTCAATTCCCTTGGAGATCTGGTGGGGATATGTTCTGATATGTAGATGGCTTCTGGGAAGTGACAGTGGAGGACTGGCTGGGTGGCTTGATACTGGGCCTCTTCACTACTTGTAGAGGGCTGTCTTGGTGTTCTAACCACTGGTTGAATAAGGGGGTACACTGGTTGTCTGCGGACTTGTTGGATACTAGGGTATACTGGTTCTTGTGGATTAGCTTGGTTAATACTTGGCGGGCTTCTTGCTTGAACTGCTGGCGATGCAATAGTACTGTTTCTGGCACCAAATCTGTTTTGGCATCTTGACCTTCTTGGTTGTTGCACGACTTGTTGAGAAGCCAGTCTGATAGCCCACTCAACTGGTTGTTCTGCCAGTTTGTTTCTGAATTAAGGGGAACCCTCTATATTCCTCTAGAGGGTAGGTAACTATGGCCTGATGCCCACAATACTACACTAGGTGGAGTAGGTGGGGTATCTGATCTGTATCTGCAGTCACACACTTCTTTACTACACCAACACACTGCTCTGCTATTCCACTGGTTGGAAGTATTATCTCCCCAACCATCAACAGAGCTTGTAGATGGTAAAGGGCTTGATGCTGGTGGACTGCTAGGAGGTAGGGCTTCATCTGGTTCGTGCCTTCTTTCTGTAAACTCTAAGATGTCTGGGTCACTTGGTTGATCTGGGGGAAGGTGGTGGATCCATGGGTTAAGTAGTCTTGGGTCTGGGTTTTCTAAGGTGGTTGTCCAGGTGGCGTTAGCCCACTTGTAGGTGAACTCTTTCCCTTCTGTGATGACTAGGCGGTGGCCTTGTGAGTAACTTACAAGGTGCAGTTCTTGAAAGGATATCTGGATTTCAGTGTAGTCCAATCTGAATTGCTCTAGGAAGCGAATGCGCTCTCCTCTTCTAATGCTTCTTGGGGGTACTTCTATAAACCAGAAGTAGTCGTCACTTGTCCAGAGCAGAAGGGTTTCGACTGGGTGGTTGCGAAGAGTGGTAGTGGCAGCGAGGTGCCAATACAGGAGTTGCTCCTGAGCTGCGTCGGCGATACTTGGTAAGTCTTGGGTAACGAACTCTTCAAACCTTGAAGAGGATAGGATTTTGCAAAAAGGAAGTAGTTCTTCTAACTTTTTTAAGACTAAGGAGGCATCACTCCAACAGTCTATGAGGTTGCTGGTTGAGATGTCGACAAGGGAAGACGGGGGATAATAAAGCTGGAGTTGACGTTGTCGATAGGTTTCAAATAGGGCTTGAGCTCTTCTAGCTCATTCTTCTTCAGTAATGCGCACTGGGAACAAAAACACTAGACCCCCTTTTTATTGATACAAGGATACCCGACTATTTACTACAAGCACTTACTATTACAGTAAGTGGTTATAGTACTTGTTCATTAGGGTAGTGCGTAATGTGTTGATAGGGGTCAGTAGGGATGCGCGGATAGAAACAATAACCCAATAAATGGGGGCTGGTCTGGACGATGTCTTCAAAATGGTACCCCTGTTCTATGGCGTACACTCCTCCCTCATAAAATGTCAGATAACCATACGTGGTTATCACCCTTCCGTCTAGAAAGTCTTGCACCTCTAAAACAACCAGGATATATACGTACCCTTGTTTGATGGTGTCGTTCAGGGGGGCGAAGGCATCACAGATGTCCTTCCTGAAGTTGTAACGGATGGTGCCAAGAGGAAGGTCTGCACTGGGGTGGTCGAGGATTGCTTGAGAGCAAGTGTACAGGGGTTGGATACCAAGGGCCAAGGTAAGAGGACGATGGCGGGGGTAAATAGTTTGATAGTGGGGTGATTTGAACCAAAAGGGGAGGATGCCGGGGAATATGGGTGGACGGTTACACAACTGTTCAACCGTATGGAAGTTGTGGAATTGAGTCCCAATAGAACTCACTGATTGGTCTCCACTCTTCTCCTCTGATAGTGTGGGCGGCAACGAATTGGTGAGGGTGCTGGCCAGTAGCACCAAGACAAGGAGGGGGACAAATGACAGGGACGGGGGGAGGGACGTTCTCTTGATCTTCAGCTGGTTCTGGGCTGGCTGGGCATGGGGTGCCTACCCATTCTTCTCCTTCCGCCACACGGTTGTAGTTAATGGGTGAGTCTGGGGTGGCTGGGCACGAAGGGACAAGAAAGAATGGTGACAGTGAAAGGGGCAGGGACTGTGGACGCGGAGGTGGAGAGACCAGACAGACTGTGGGAACTGGAAGGGATGCAGGTGCCACCAAAGGGGACCTGAATACGGGGGACGGTGGATATGCGAGCTCCGGACTGGGGGAGCGGGGACTGGACTGGATTGGTGTAAGGGGAGATGCTGTGTTACGTTCAGCTGAACGTCTGCCTGACTGAGGCGTGTGGTCCCTTGTATTTGATAAAGAGGAAAGTCTTGCGTAAGTCGACCTGCTGGAATACGACTGTCGGTATGTTGACGTCCTCCTTCAGACAGGAATTAGAGTCGATAATGAAATGAATAGAATCCCGCTTTAGGACTGTAGTGGAGAAGCACACAAGTAGAGGAGAAATCCCAAGGAACTAGGCTGATTGTCCAAGAAGTCAAAGCTACCGAATACAAGTAAAGGTAGCACAGTACTTATACTACTATGATCTAGTATTAGAACTCCTCTTGAATATGAAACCGGTATAAGGGAACCAATAAGGTATCAGCGATAAGGGTGAAATGTGGAACAAGTCCATCAGAACAATACAGTCAGGAACTGATCCATGAGGCGATCATGAGACAACAATGAGGCGAAACACATGCCACAACCATCAGATAAGAACCCACAAGACCCGTCACCTGTCAGGGCCATCAAACGCGTGTCCGATCCTTCCATCATCTTCCAGAACCTTCTAGGCTTCATCACGTGACTTGATCACGTGACTACTAGTCTTCCAACATAGGTGTTATCGTCATCTTCATCCGATACCCAGTCGGCTATCATTCGCCGGACTTCCTCTTCTTCTCCTTTGTCTGGAGAATCTTCATCTATCCGCTCCTGCGTCATGTGCCATAACTCTTGCTTAGTCATGCCCCATGGCCTTGTCTTCGCGGGTGTCGTAGGCGGGTTCATAACATGCTGGGAAGGGCTCTGTACGTCGAGCCAACTGGGGAATCAAAGGTGACGGCAGCACTGATACAGCAGCCTGCGCTTGGGGATTGGCAACCTGCTCAACTACCTGAGCAACTTCAGGGAGGGGGGCAAGATTCAGCCCCAAAGGCGACAAGGAATATCGTAGGGGGGATAAGGGAAGGAGACCATCAAGGGGGCGTGCCAATGGAGAATACTCTCTATTAGAGAAGGAACCAGACTCCTCGTCCTAGTGTCCGAACTCAGTGTAGTCATAGTCAGACACTATCAAGAATATCTGTGGTCAGGTTTAAGTGAGACTGTCCAAGTGTGATGACTTACTCTCAGTAAGTTAAGGTAAACTTGGCACACTTAGGAAGACGATGGATATAGGGAGCGAGGAAGAGAGCAAGATGTAAGAAGATGAGGATGACTTTAAACATAAGCAAGAGGACAAGGAGGCGGAGCAGACCTATGGTGGTAAGCTGTGCAGAAGACTGAGGGGCTTGCAAGTGGGAGTTCACAAGTGGACAGTCTGAGGGACTGTCCATTGTATTGCTCTAGCTTATATACCTGGCTACATGGTGTTTACATAATGGAATACTCTGGAAGCTTGTGGAAGCTCTATAAATACTACCCAATGGTGATAGTCTCTCTGGGAATACTCTGGAAGCTCGTGGAAGCTCTATAAATACTATCCAATGGCAATAGTCTCTCTAAGACCTGGTGACCTTTTCCACAGTTCTTCTGTGGAAACTGGTAGAAGGTTGTAGAAGGTTGTAGAACCTTCTTGAAGGAAATAGTCACGTGACAGATCACATGACCCTCGGAGTATAATTTCAAACTCCGACCTCGGATTTCCCAATTAGGAAGTTGATTACATAATACTGGACCGGACCGGACCAGCCTGAACTCTTGAGTCATAACCTAAGCTTGACGGTTCATGACAATGTCCCCCTATTCTTATCGTTTGAAATTACTGGTTCAGTGGAAGATCCATCCCATATTTCACATAGATCTTCTCACACCTTACCAGGAAATGACCATACATGGACCAAATTTCACATGCCCACCACCGGATCTAATAGAAGGGGAAGAGGAATACAAGGTCGAGAAGGTTCTGGACACTCAACTATTCAGAAGAAGACGTACCAGACAGTACCTGATCAAGTGGCATGGGTACCCCAACGTGGAAAACCAGTGGGTCAATGAAGCTGATATCTTTGCCGATGATAAAATAGAAGAATTCAAACGGTGAAACTCTGTTCCACGAACGCATATAAGGGCCCTGACAACTGCTGAGTCGCCGCATCCCTCTCCTACTTCCTCACTCCCTTCCCACCATAAATCCTTCATGGACTTCACCTACTATGCCACTAAAACCGCTGAAGAAGTGTTCTCTGCCGAGCTACTGGAGGGACTCATCACCCTTCCAGAAGCACGACAACAACTTTGCATTGTTCATGAAACCGGCAACACCACCACCCTCGGATGGGAAACCATCGACGACGACGACCAAGACGACCACAGTGCCAGAGAAGGAGCCACTGTGGTCCATGCAGCTACAGAAGACAAGGGTACGGTGGTTGCCCCACTTACCCAAGACAAACTCACCACTGTGGAGCGCACCTTCCCCGGCCCTGCACAGGCAACACTGTCCGAAGACACATTACAGCCCTGGCTGCTTACAGTGCAGGACATTCCTGACCAGGAGGAGTGTAGCCCTGGATCTTATGAAAACCCTCTTATCGTGGGAGAGGATACGAGCGACTCCGAGCCCTTACCAGTACAATACCACTTTCAAGCCAACTGTGAAGAGGCCAGCAGAGCTGTGGTGGTACATGGCACAAGCATGGACAAATGAGCAGCTTGACACCGCAAACGCCACAAGGTGCAAGAAGCTGCTGAAGAGGCGCGCCAAAATAAAGCAGCTGCGCAAGTTGCAGCTCAAGAATTCGGGACGGTAGATCAGGAGACAGAGCTATACCCAGCTGAGCACCCCCATATCACTTACGGACGGTACGAGCACTTACCTGACAACACTCCATTTGCCACCACCACCGGGGGAGAGCCCATCATGCGTAACAAATGGAGGGACCCCATAGAAGACCCCCTTAAGTAGTCCTTCGAGGCAAAGACCCTGGTGGGTTGGATGCACAACACCAGGAGCGACTACATCCTGGCCCCCTGTCATGACCTGCCAATACAAATCATCTTTTTCCTTTCCTTCCTCTCTATCTGTGACATCGATTACTTGATCCTTGATATGACTCATCCGAATTGTACGATTACTCAGCTCTAGTACCACGCTGATTCATCTTCAGGGCTTGATTATTCATCCTCTTAGATCAATTACTCATCTTCTAAGATTACGCTTACTCATCCCTTACTTCGATTACTCAGCATAGTATTATCGCCTTAGTAAGGATTCAACTCCTAGCTATATAAACCCTGTGTAGATACAATAGTTCTCTAGTTCTGTCTTCGTCTATACTTCAGCAATATCACTGTCTTGTCTATCCAAACTCTGTGTGCCCCTCTCTACCTCTCATCCCCATACTCAGTGTCTCTTAATTGAGGTCACTACATCGGAGCCTTGGCCTTTGTGCTATAACAATTGCCACACACAGACTTAGTATCCCCAGCATAGTGCAAGTCGCACCAAGGTCCCTGTTGAGACCTTGACACCCCCATTACTATCCAGGGGGTTACAAGACCAGCGATGTGGTATCAGTTCATCGAAAGTGATGACCCTATAATCCTCATGGGTACAGACCGGATGGACCACGTCTACATATCCCTGTTCTATGCCAGCCTGAGGAGTGTACTCCCATGTCCACCCAAATACACAGAAGAAGAACCGTAGAAGATCAAGTGGGGACACCCTAGGCAACCCATGATGGACCAATGCCTTCAGGCACTAAAAGATAAGTCCATCATCACTGAAGTACGTCGGTACCGAGCGCTGACGCAAGATCAGCAGCGCCTCAAACAATGCATCAAAGAACTCAAAACGGGCATCACCGTCCTCTACAGGCGGCGATCATTATGCGCTGCCTGCCTCCATCACGCCAACGCCCTTGTGCGCCTGGAGAGGGAGCAACGACAACTCGGCGACCCAGAAATTCTCTGGGAGCACCCCGACCATCAAGAGTACCGATGCGAACATGGCTATTAGGATGTGGGCATCCTTCCTGAAAAGGGGGTGATGTTACGATGTGGATCGAATCTGGGTCTCGGGTAGTATGTATCCCCGGACTGGTGACATGTGATATTGGTATGTGACTCATATGATAACAGTCCCAAAAACCCCAGTACTGTATGATAAGACAAGTGGCTGTTATTGTACAATAAGCAATGACTCAGATGGACATTTACGATAACCATACTGTACGTGATTGGTTACCTACCTTTCAAGAGGCGCTTTAAAGCCCTCGTGTATATGTATATAAGGTTAGCCAAGCTGCACCATAATCCGCAGCTTGGTCTTCTTGAATCTACTCTGCATTCCTTCATCTTGTCTTCCCTCATTGGTCAAAGTCTTGTGCTCCTCTTAGTAGGAGTTTGCCTTGTCATCCACGTCCTTGAGTGTTACGCTCACACGGGTGATCGTGCAACGTGCAACTAAGTCAAGTTCAAGGTAGAGTGAAACCCAATCAAGGTCTCAGTTCGATGGTGTATAAGTAGCACGCAGAGCTGGGCTCAACACGGCACAGAGGAAGTGACTCGAAGGTCCTTCTGAATAACAGAGGTGAGGCGAAATACGAAGGCCCGCACATTCAGCTAAAGGTATCCTCAGAAAGGAATCCCCTTAGAGTCTGTGAGACTGAAGTGGTATGTGATTCAAGAAGAAGTCGAGTCTACTGTACAAGCTAAGTAGAGAGCGACTTATATACTAGTACAGCACCAAAGAGTCACAAACAGATGGTGTGATCCTAGGATCCAGGTCCTAGGAGTGAGTCATCATACAGTCAACATGTGATAATAGGGAAAGAATGCCATAGAAGGCCATAGAACAAAGCATCAGTTAGTGATGAGTCATATGAGTAATCGATATGAGGTAAGTCCAGCACTTGTACGTATATGGATGGAGATGAGTCAAAGTAAAAGTGTAAGCAAAGAAAAGTGTCCAGAATCGTAACATTACCCCCCTTTTTGATGTGAAGTTGCCTCAACTTCAGTCCGATCCATAGTACTCGCTGCCTAAGTTCCAGTTGTCAGCTGGAGAGGGGGACCATTCCTTCTTGTTAGAACAATCGTGAGTGTAAAGGAATCCTGTCGGTCCTCTTTTAAGACAGACAGGGCATTGAATAGCAATAGGGCAGTTGTGTTCTTCATGAGTGGCATAATTGTTAAAACACTTGCCACAGTAGCAAGGTCTGGACTCAGGGTCGGGTTTGTTGAGCAGGTCCACTACGTTCATCCTTCTGAAAATACACTCTGCTCCTACGTGTTGGTTGCTGTCGCAGAACCAGCAATGCTTTAGACAGTTCTTGGGGCAGTTGACCTTCTTGTGACCCATCTTGCCGCACTTCCAACACGTGTAGCGATTGCATGCCGGTCCTTCATGATGCTGAGGAAATTCAATGGGTCCGTGGGTGCGTATCGCGAGTTGGGGAACATCCGCACGGGTTCACTGCGGGTACAGTTGGGCATATCTGTCAGCGAGGGTGCGTACCAAGTCTGATTTTTCCATTCTCTTTCTGACTCCATTGATCTCCAGATCGCTATCGAACAGCGCGTGTTGAAGTTGCTGCAGCTGTTTCTCAACGTCTTCCCTTTGTTTGCGTAGTGTAATTTGCTTACGTAATGCATCCCTAAGTCGTGAAACTTCAGCCTTAATGCAAGGGTCGCCGAGGTCATGCACTACCTCGTCGATGGCGTATGCCCTTGGGTGTTCACGGTCAAACTGTGCTAGTCGTGAATTAGAAATGGGAATGGGAATGTGGATAGGAGGGTCAGCAGGGCGAATATAGACAGGTTCGGCGTAGGGTGGTTGATTCTTTCCCATACATCTGATGACTTGTTGGTGGTTGTCATGATAGAAAATGTAGGGTGCTACCACATGTGTGGGGTCATCGTTGGATTTTGGGATCATGAGGGGATAATATCATGGGGAAGAGGGAAGGTTAGGAAAGAATGGGAGTCCAGGGTCCTCATCATCGTCCTCCTCAGGCTCGGCGTTATAATCAATGTACTCAATGAGTCCATTGTCTTCTTCGAGAGGTGTTTGCCGGCCTGGGATTTCTTCCTGTACTGCCGTAGCTATGGCAGTGTCACAGTCAACGAGGGTAGGGGAGGTAGGAGGGGGAGTTTGTGGTGTGTAAGGAAATGGTTGAAATTCGGGGGTAGAAACTTCGGATTCTAGCAGTTGAGTTCAACGCATATCAGGTGATCCAATCATGAGGGGCAGTGGAGTTTGAATAGGAACTGGTGCCGTAGGGACGACTATGTTCTGATAGGCGCAATGTTCGCCTACAGACTCATATTCGTCTTGAACAATGCCAGAAGTGAAGGACATAGTGGTAATGGTAGTATGAGTTCGAAAGTGGGGAGTGATGGGGATGCATTTTGGCCTAGAAGTCTTTGTCTTTTATGTCCTCTTGGGCGCTCCTTCAGCGTTAGGGTGTAGGCGATAGAAGTCCATTATCGCAGACTGTGAGTGGGTCAGGTTTTCCCGAGGTTCCCACATACTGTCACTTATGGGAAATCCTTTCCACTTAATAAGGAAATGGAGTTTGCGTCCTCGGCCTTGTCGGCGTGAGTCTAGAACTTGCTCCACTTCATATTCTTCTTCTCCATCGATAAGCTCCGGCAATGGTCGGGTAAAGTTCGGTCCATGTAACGCCATCTCCTTATAGGGTGTCAGGAGGTTAGCGTGGATCACCGGATGTATTTTCCACCAGTTTGGTAGGTCTAGTTCATATGATACTTGAGATAAGACTTTCTTGATGGGGAAAGGGCCGTATCTTTTGGGTGCTAGTTTGGAAGTGGGGTAGTGAGTGCGTAAGTTTACGCCCTCTAGCCAAACCATATCTCCTTCCTTGTACGGAGTAAAAGTACGTCTTCCCCTTTCTGCCATAAGTACTTGCACATGGTGGATACATTCTTGCACTTTCCTTCTTGCCTCTTTCATTTCTTCTATTCATTTATCGACTGCTGGTGCATTGGTCGTTTCTTCATTCCCCATGGCTCTTGGTGTCCAACCCATTAATAACTTGAAGGGGGATCGTTTGGTCATTGCGTTGGGCCAACTGTTATGCGCAAACTGGGCTATAGGAAGAAGATTGACCCAGTTGTCTTGTTGAACATTGCTCCAATGGCAAAGATATTGTTCGAGCCACTGATTCGTACATTCCAATTGTCCATCAGTTTGCAGATGATATGCTGACGAGATGTTTTGTTTGATGTCTGACGTTCAGCATAGGTTGCGCATATAGGTTGAAATGAAACGAGGATCTCTATCCGTGATCTTCTTCTTCAGCAATCCATAATGTGGGTAGACATGTTGAAGGTATAATTGAGCTACTCCTTCAGCCGTGATTGTCTCGTTACATGGAATGAAGATGGCCGCTTTTGTGCAATCGTGATCAGTAATGGTAAGTATGGTGTTGAATCCTTTTGACTGTGGTAGTTTGGTGATGAAGTCCATGGTAACTACCTCAAAAGGTTGCGCTTCCAGATCGGTGGTGATAGGAAATAGTCGTGGTTTTTGCCTGTGAGTGTTAATTTTGTTGGCTTGGCAAATCGCGCATCCTTTGACGTATTCTTCTACATCTTCTTTTTGATGTGGCCACCAGTATTGTTCTTTGAGAAGGGCATGTGTGTTGCTAATTCCAGGGTGTCCGCGGTGAGGGGGATCGTGGAAAAGGGAAATTACCCCCCTCTTAAGTTCAATGTTGCCCTCAATATTGGCAACTCAAGCTCCTTCATGGCACCACATTTCGACATCATCTTGGTATAAGTTGTGAGCGTTGATCCATTCTGGTTTTGGTGTATTGTGATGGTTTAGTTCGCTCCACATTGACAGTTTGTTGATTGATTCGTCTTCCATTCCCACTAAATTGATGAATAATTCTTCAGGTAGAACTGTGATGTTGTCGTTGTCTCCTTCTCCTTCATCATAATCTCCTCTTCTTGATAGTGCATCTGCTCTTGCGTTCTTGGTTCCGCTAACATGTTTGAGGACAAAATTGTATTCTTGTAGTTCTTGGAATTCACGTGCGACTCTTCTACTAATTTTGCGTGGTTCTTTCCAGTAGATGAGGTTGGCGTGGTCAGTGTGAATGGTGATGATGTGTGGGGATCCTACAAGATACGTTCTCCATGTTCTAAGGGCCTTGACGACTGCTAATAATTCCTGGTCATAGATGTCGTAGTTTCGCTCTGTTTGAGTGAAACTTTCGGAGAAAAATGCTACCAGATGCATTTTCTTGTCGTCCCCTTCTTGGTTCAATACTGCACCAATTGTGAATCCTGATGCGTCAACTTCAATTTCAAATGGTGCATCCAGCTTTGGGCATTGTAGTACTGGGGCTTCACTGATTCTTGCTTTGAGTTCTTCAAAGGCTTTTTGTCTCACGTTGGTCCATTCCCACGGTGTTTCCTTTTTTGTGAGGTCATTGAGAGGTCGTGCAATTGCCGAAAACCCCCGTATGAATCGATGGTAGAAGTTACAGAAACCTAGGAATCCGCATACTTCCTTAAGGTTTGTGGGTACTGGCCATTCGCATACTCCTTGCACTTTAACAGGGTCCATCTTTACTTGTCCATTGCCAATGATAAGTCCCAGGTATTCGACTTCGCATACTTCGAACACACACTTCTCTGGTTTGAGATATAGGTCATGTTCATCAAGTCGATCGAGTACTTGATGTACCAATTGTCGGTGCGTGGTGAGATTGTCTGGTGTTGCAATAAGGATATCGTCCATGTAGATCACGACCCATCCTTGCGCTACTAAATCACAGAAGATGGTGTTCATCATAGTTTGAAAGGTGCTTGGCGAGTTGGTGAGTCCAAAAAACATTACGCAAGGCTTGAAGAGTCCTTTGTTGGTTTTGAACGCGCCTTTCCATTCGTCACCAGGTTTAATCCATACATTATTATATCCCCATCGAATGTCAAGTTTAGTGAATATTCTTGCCTCCCTTACTTTGTCAATAAGTTCAGGGATGAGTGGGAGTGGGTAGCGATTTTTCACTGTTAAGTCATTGAGCTTTCAATAGTCTTGTACCGGTCTAAGTTTGCCATCCTTTTTCTTGATAAAGAAGAAGGGTGATGAATAAGGGGATTTGGATGGTCGTATATATCCCTTCTTCAATTGTTCTTCGACAAATTCTTCCAGGGCTTTATCTTCGACTTGAGTCATGGGGTATATTTTACAGTCGATGGTAGCAGGAGCATTAGGTATTAGATCGATCACATGGTCCCATGTCCGTGGTGGTGGGAATTGTTGGGAGCTTTCTTCGTCAAAGACCTTGTGATGTCGATGATATTCTTCTGGTACTCTTTCTTCAAATGTCTTTACCGTTTTGTCGGCTGCCTTTTGGGCTAGTTCAGAGGCTGTGGTAGTTTTGCGTAAATGTACCACTTCGTCAGGAATTTCTTCAATTTGTTTTTCCCATTGTTCTTCGGTGATAATTCTTCAATTGGCGACTGATATGTACCCTAGACTGGTTATTACCACTGGTTGAAATTCTTTATCCAAGGTGGCGTCCTTCCAGTGTACTTTTGGTTCAAAGGCGGTGAGCCAGGGGTATCCCAAAATTACTTCATCAGATCCTAAGTGGGTAATAAGGAACCTTAGTGTTTTGGTCTGGCTTCCAGTCATTACTTCGAGGTCGGTGAATTGCGTAATTTCTCCGTCTTGATTATGAGTTCCGTCTACGTTCCATATTTTAATGGGTTTTGCCACTGGTAACGTAGAGATCTTAAGTCGATTTATCAGATTTTTGCTGATAAAATGGTCGGTTGCTCCTGAGTCGATGAGCACTTGTCTTTCAGCCGTCACATGTGCAGATTCAAATAAAACTGGAATTCGCATGGATCGATATTTGCTATGGTACACACTAATCTTCATTGCTTTAGCCCAGGCCGCGGGGTTTAAGCATTGGAAAAACCCTGTTTCCCAAACAATTGTTCTTCCAGAGCCACTTTTACATCGTCTGAATCGGCTTGCATTGCTGCAATATAAGCAGCTGCTTTTTCAGATGCTTTCATGTCAGATTTTCCTTCGACTTTGACAGTAGCAACAACGGTAGGGGTAGTTTGAGAGGTGGTAGCGACAGATGCTTGAGTGGTTTGTCGCTGGGGACAGTTGCGTGAAATATGTCCTTTATTGCCGCATCTGAAACATCTTCCCTCTTGTTGATAATGTTGCTTTTCTTCGTCGGTCATCGTGGCTCTGGCGTGGGTTCTTCCAATATCCATGGCATTGGGGTTTCGGTTATTGGCATACATATTTCGGCGCCATTGTTTGCAACGAGGGTTGTTACTATTCGTTGGCTTACGCAGATGACTTTGGAGGAGGTTATAGATTCTTTGCTGTTCAACAGCAGCTTCTGTCCAATCGTGCCAATTCGCAGGTCGATGTTGCCGGAGGACACTTTCCATTAGTTTGAATGGTAACCCTTGGGCGTACATGTTGAGGGTCACTTCTTCGTTGAGAGTGTATCTGGCTTTGTTGGCGAGGTTGGCAAATTTGGCATTGTAATCATTGATATTCCCTCCTTCCATCTTTAATTTGGAAATTTCAGTTTGTGCCTTCTGCCTTTCTGAAGTGTCAGTATAAGTGTGGCGGAATCGAATCTCTACTTCATTCCATAAATTTTCTTCGGCTGGTACCACCCCCGTGGCGATTTGGTTATTGAGCCAAGTAACTTGTTCTTGAACCCAATCTTGCACCAATGGTCCTCTGATGTAGGACAAAAATGTCATAGCCCTTTGATAAGGGATTCATAGTATAGCTGCGTTCGGGTTCATGCCTCGATAGATGGTGAAGTCGAGAAGAAAGGCCTTGCTTTGCCCGCGATCCCCATTGTATTCTGTGGGAGGGTTTCCTCCGAGTTTTCCATCGGGTACTCCTCCTCCTGCTAGGGCTGCTCCAGGTGCTGGGGCTGCTCCAGGTGCTGGTGCTCCTCCTCCTCCACCTCCTCCTCCACCTCCACCTCCACCTCCACCTCCACCTCCTCCTCCTGGTGCAGGTGCAGGGGCTCCTCCCCCACCGCTGCCTCCGAGGGGCACAGATGGAGTGGTGGTACTGGTTGAGGCTTGTACTGGTTGCGTCTGCGTCTGTGACATGTCTGGTGCTAAGTTCGTTTGTTGTTGGGGTGGTTCTTCTGGTTGGGTTGTTTCTTCTGGTGCGTCAACTTGCACTGGTGGTTCAGGGGGTATGCCAAAAAGGTTTCTGTTTGAGTGAATCGGTCCTGTTTGAAAGTGGGGTGGTGCTAGTTGAAAGGTAAACCACTGTCCACTTGTTTTGCTTTTAACAACGATTGCCCACTTGTGGAGGTCTTCGAGATATTCTACAGGAGTGTATCCTGAGGTTCTGTTGTAGATGCAGTATCCTTCGTTTTCTCCTTCTTCAACTCAGACAACTGTTCCTTTGATTGCTTCGGATAAAGTGTCTTCTCTTATTCATTCGATGTATTCGGACTGGAACTGTGCTTCGGCACGGCTTTTTCCTTTCTTTGGGGAAGCCACCGTGATTCAGAGGTAGAGACTCGACTTAATGTTATGCTCACACAGGCGATCGTGCGACATGCGACTAAGTCAAGTTCAAGGTAGAGTGAAACCCAATCAAGGTCTCAGTTCGATGGTGTATAAGTAGCATGCAGAGCTGGGCTCAACATGGCACAGAGGAAGTGACTCAAAGGTCCTTCTGAATAACAGAGGCGAGGCGAAATACAAAGGCCCGCACGTTCAGCTAAAGGTATCCTCAGAAAGGAATCCCCTTAGAGTCTGTGAGACTGAAGTGGTATGTGATTCAAGAAGAAGTCGAGTCTACTGTACAAGCTAAGTAGAGAGTGACTTATATACTAGTACAGCACCAAAGAGTCACAAACAGATGGTGTGATCCTAGGATCCGGGTCCTATAAGTGAGTCATCGTACAGTTAACATGTGATAATAGGGAAAGAATGCCATAGAAGGCCATAGAACAAAGCATCAGTCAGCAATGAGTCATATGAGTAATTGATATGAGGTAAGTCCGGCACTTGTACATATATGGATGGAGATGAGTCAAAGTAAAAGTGTAAGCAAAGAAAAGTGTCCAGAATCGTAACATTGAGTCAGTATTGTCCCTCGCATAGGGCTTGCTGTTATACTCCCATGATCACATGCTGCAGAAGCCATCATATCGCTAAGTCATTTGTCAGTAGTGTCGCCGATCCATTGCTCAAGTCGAGCCACATGCCAGTAGTGTTACGCCCTAGCAGGGGCATTGTGCAAAGGGTGATCAAAGGGTTCAGAGTGCCTGTGAAGACACACACTAATAGATGAGCAAAGACATCTATTGTCTATGATGCTACGGCTCTAGTAATGTCTAGATAGTGTTGTGCACAAGGTGCACAACTAACTTAGTGGTAGGACACCTAGTCCGAAGTGTAAGACACTTCTCTACGCCTGATCTTGGTGGTGAACTAAGTCTAACTGGTGTGGCGTTGTTATAGTACAACTGCAAAGACTTCGAAGGAGGGTTGACTTGGTTAGAGTCGAGGGAGATGGTTCACAAGATGAGAGAGGGGCAGTTCACATCAAAAGTACGAAGGCAAGGTTGCTAGATTGCAAACAAAGCCAAGTCTGGCTTCCTACAGTGTAAAGTACAAGTTTATATAGTGCTCAAGTCACAAAGACAAACACACAAAGGCAGACATATGTAAATGTTGTTATCTGAGGTTTTCTTATCTGAAGCACAAGACAATATGGAGTAAGCCACATGTAAAACAAAGGAAACACCCCCATGGGGTAACAGAGATAGCAGAACCGAAACAAAGGTAAGTGGATACATACATGGGAAAGGACTGAAGCGTCCAGATCATAACAAGTAGACACATAACAAGGAGGAGGGGATTGGTGGATTGTGTGTCCCCCCCCTTCCCCACTTTCCACACTGAGACACGTTGTTTACGTGTTATTTTTACTTATTCAATACTTCCCCTTTATTGCATATTTACTTTTATTTTGTATTTACCTGTACAAATAGAAAAAATACGAAAAGCCATTAAAAGAGTAAAGGAGTCGGGGTTTGAAGTTGAGTTGCGGTAAAGCGGCCCACTCTCACCGGCGCGTGGGAAGTCTGCGATTCGTCAACGGCTGGTCCCGAGCGGACCGGATCGTGAGATCCGTTTACTCACCCAACCCGTTCTTCATCCCACCCTCCCAAGGCATCAAGTGAGTTATTTCCCGTTCCCCCTGCCAGAATCCTCTATACTGACGATGCCCCCAAGTGTCCAATGATACTGCTCAGGCCAAGTTCCACGAGGAATGCAAGGCCATCTATCAGAGGACGCGTCTGGATCGCCAGACCTCCATCTCGGCCGAGACCATGGGGTTGTCTGGCGGCTCCCTCTCCGACTGGAGCAGCATTGAGAAAGCTTCGAGCAGCTGCTCATCCATCGTCCCTGAGGGTGGTTGTCCTTCCCAATATGAATCCGCCTTCTACTACTACGGAACCGGCCTCGACCCCGCTCCACTCGTATACCGCAGCGATTCCGCGGAAACGCCTTTCGAAAAACCAACTGGGATGGAGGCGTATCCGGTAGAAAAGGAGCTATATGGAGTTTTCAACCACCCGATTGTCGACCTCTGGAACAAGGGCCTCGCATATAGGGTTCGAGATTTGATCACGTCCGACCACCCCAACCTACATTGGACATCCATCGACGGTGTCCGTTTCGGCACCAGGCAACCCGACGGAACGCTCAAGATGACCGGCCCTGTCGTCTGGATTGCTGTTAAGCCCGGTTCGACGACATTCAAAGATGCGAAGCTCATGGGCGACACCGTCGTCGCCATGTTGCGTAGCAATAAGGGTCTCGCCGATGTCAAGGTCGAAGTCCGTGAATCGTCTGCCCAGAACGCAGCCGCCCTTTTTGCGCCCAACAACTTCGACGACGCTGCCAGCATCCGCGGCCCTCTTAGCACCGGTCTTGGAGTGTCGATTGCCACGCTCGAAGGGAACAACCAGCAGCAGGGTACCGGCACCATTTACGGCGTCGTGAATGGCAAAGCAGTCATGCTGACCTGCCACCACGTCGCTTGTCGTATGGACCAGAATGCAGCGACAGACACTCTCGACTACACATTCCGTGGGGCCGGCATGCCTCGTCAGGCTGTCTACTGCCAGGGCGAGCGAGCATTCGCAGAATATCTCGAGGCCGCGCAGGCTAGGATTGGCGAGCAAGTCATGATGCGGGAGCACTACAAGGGCAAAATTCGTCACTTGCAGGAGATGCCTGATGCGGCCGATGCCCGGCAGCGGGCGAATCAAGACCTGGACACCACGAAGGCTCGGATCGCGGCGATGGAGACAGCCTTCCACGAGATCAAGAGGGACTTCAAGTCGCTCAGCCAGCGCGAGATTGGCCACCTTGTCCACTCACCACCTCTGCAGCTCGGTGTCGGACCATACCACATCACCGAAGACTGGGCTCTGGTCGAGCTCAAGAAGGAGATGGTCCAGAACTTCGGTGGCAACTTCATTGATCTCGGTAAGTCCTACCTTTCTTGTTTTGTTTCTTTGGTCGTCAGCGCTATCAATCCAACGCAACAGGTCCTGATATTGCGCCCTACGACCTCACCAAGATGATGTACCCGATCCCGGGAGACCAGACGTCCTTCAAATTCCCCGTGACCCGTCTTCTCCCGGTATTCAGCGAAGTGCCCATGGAGGAATTGAATCGTCCCGAGGTCGAGGACCAAGACGGTAACCCTGCCAGGATGGTCCTCAAGCAGGGTAAAACTACCCGCCTCACCGTTGGACGCCAGACGGCCATGATGTCCGTGGTTCGCGCCGGCGCAGCTTCGGGACAGTCGACCATGGAAGTCGCCATTCTCAGCCGCAATAGGGCTGCAGGTCCCTTCTCCGCCAAGGGTGACTCGGGCTCCCTTGTTGTCGACGGCAGGGGAAGGAAGATCGGCATGCTCACGGGCGGCACCGGTTTGGGCCCCTGCTTCGATATCACCTACGTCTCCCCATGGGACGCTCTCAAGGCCCTCATCGAGGGGAAGTACCCCGGCATCAACTGGAACCCCGCCGCCGCCGACTTCCAAATCAACTAAACGCGGCGGACGACAAACTGTTGCTGCGAAAGGAGCCATGCTCTGCAGGTTCAACTTGTTCTGTCATTCGCCGCATCCCACGATTTGCCGAATCGTCGGATGTCTGCAAGGTGGTATTCACACCTTGAGTGTTTTGCAGGCTTGGTGATCTCTCATTGCTGTCTGCCCATTGATCCTGTGCCCGCCTCTTGCGCCTTTTTCTCTTTTGAATTTGGCACTCATTTTGGGTTCGTTTGTTTTCATCGCGCCTTGACAGTATCTTTGCCTGCTTCAGTCTGAGTAGTTAGCTAGCTACCTATTTTCGCCTGTTTCAGTTCAAGTACGATACGACTTAGTTAGCACTATGTATGAATTGAGACATCTCTGCTCGCACCCTGTTCTGACAACGCGGCCTTCGGATTCAGTTCAGACAATTTAAATAGGATCCACTTTAAAGGCTCTGCTTCATACTGGGTTCTCACTGTTCTATGATAGTCTCCGGAACTCTCAAGACCCCTAGCTTTCCCGAAACCCAAAGTCATAGCATCGTTGGCACTGTCTCGGTGACTTCAATCCCAATGGTCATGCGTTATCACCGTCTCTCGGTGCTCTCGGTGCCCGCACAGGGCCTTTTAGCGGCCTCGCAACGCCCCTTGCACCTTGGGACGATATATGTGCAAAGCTCGCTCGAAATGCGGTCCCGTCGGGCTGGGAGAACTTGGGTTATTCGCCCACTGTCACCGTGATAGACCTTCGCGTTGCGCTCAGGCACCACCGTGAGAACGCCTTGATCGACATGCTCTACGAGGTCAGCAAATCCGGGCACCCAAAGAACGTCCTCTCCATCCTCTGCTCACCCATGCAGTCACTCGTGCTGCTTCTCTGTTGCAGATATGGAGCACACCCGTCGAGGGAGGAAGTCACAGAAATTGGCCCTTCGCCTAGACAGACTAGAGCTTTCCAATTGCTGTCCACGCCGTGCACTCCTCTGCCGTTTCAATGACAGACGACAACTGGTTGATGGTCACCAGTATACCCGAGCTAAGGATCTCTTGAACGCGTCGTACCAGCAGTACTGGCACGCCGCGACGAACGGCACCGTTCTCCGCACGGTTAGGTACTGGCTCACCGCAGTGCTGCATGCGCACGCAAGAACCGTAACGCCAACGACGTATTTCATCTCGATGCGTATCCTACGGCAGAAACCGCGCAAGATGTCCGTCGGTGCGCCAGTGGTGGCATCAGGAGAACTCAAGATGATACCGTCGAAGTGTATTGATGTTATCACGCCGGAGTCCTTGTACTGGCTATATAACAGGGAGGAGTACGTGCCCGCCAGGACGAACCAAAACGTGCTTGGAGTTGTGGGCTATTTCGATGACTACCCAAGCCAGGAGAACCTGACAACGTTCATGACTAAATATCGCTCCGACGGGGCCGACGCGCCTGTCGTGAATATCAACGGGCAACGCGAGCAACCCGGACGAACCCACAGACGAAACAAACCCCGACACCCAGCATGCTGAGGCCATGGCATACTCCCCACTGTAGTATGGTTATAGATGTGTTTCCACCGCTAATGTTAGATTATAAAATATGTGGTGGTGATAAATTTACAGAACAGAGACCACAGTAATGCTTATTCAAAGTTACAATGTTCCTGTGATAGAGGAGAGAAGACGTGCAAAGACACGGACACGCAACACAAAAGCCCACTGGCAAGTCGAATCGGTGACCGCGTAGGCGGTCACGGCCATTTATTTCAGTCGACGACTTCGGCGTTGCCAGTGAGAATCGATTGAACTCGCGACGTCTCAACCGGGCCGGCATTAGTTCTAGCTCAGTTGCCAGGCTCACTCCGAGGTCCCCCCGGTTATCCGAACGAGGTCATTATGAGTACAGCACAGCACAGCACCTACTGTACTGTGCACTGACTTATCCCTATATCCCTGCGCCACACTGATAGTGCCAAATGGTTTGTTGCCGCCCATGCTTGGAAGCCTCTGCTAGTGATCGGCTCGATTTTCTTCCGTTCCTCGGCTAGCTCTCCAAGGAGCTCACTGTATTTCCTCCGACTCCGAGGTACTAACGTCCGAGGATCACCTCGGCTGGGCATCCAAGCTATTCCATAGTGGAATAGCTATGAGGCCCGGCCGAGGATGGAATTTCTATCTTCTTCTGAGACGAGACAGTAACGCGGTGCACTTGTTTGCCGAGTCGTCCCACTTCTGTTCTCGAGCATCAACGCATCAACCACACACTATCATGACACATTCTACGCCAGAGACCTTCCTGGTCTGGTCCCTTCTTGCATGCCTAGCACGTCCACTCCTGCTTCCCTCTCCTGTACGGTCTGGGTTGACAATGTGCCATTTGCAGCTGTGTATTTATGTCGTGTACCACCTTTGGTCTTTTGACAAACTTCATTGCCTAAGGTTAGCACTAGAGTGCCTTCTGTAGTATAATGTGTCATAGTCGTCGATGGTAGATGGAACCGGGGCAATGATGGCGGCTTCAAGAGATTCATGACAGTATGTCTGTTCTTCCGTCTCTGCGACTGTACTGACCACTCTTCCAGTATAATTACATTTTAGGAATGCCGTGTTGGGTAGCATTCTCCGTGGGGTTCTGTGTTATCAAGTATTCGGAAGGTTACGTCTTCCTCCCAGAATTTGGCGGTGTGCAGTTTTTCAAGAAACCCTACTCGTTCTTACGAGAGACCTAGTTATCCCCAAACCCTATCCACTTTGGTCGCCGTCTCATCAGAAAGCCGTTTTCCCTCTTTATTTGTGTATCTCTATTGCATGGGGAACGGAGATGTGAGTGCCATTCGCTCACCGAGCCCTTCCTCTGATGCATTGCCCTACGCAATAGGGTCACACATCTCGAATGTGAGCTCTATTTGGATCAAGAATCTAACCTGCTAATTCCTTTACGTAGCCCTTTTTTTTTTGGTCTTCCTCCTCAATGCAGGGTCGGGGGTGCAAGACTGGTTCAGGAGCTGGTATTTCAGGGCATGGGCAGTGGGCTCATTCATATCATTCGTTTACCTTCCCTTGATCACCATTTTTACGCGATCGGATTTGAAGGTATTCGATGAGTCATCTCAATCTACCCTGAGCTTACCCGTCGAAGTCTGAGGTCTACATTTTCTTCGCTGCAAGCTCGTGGAGTTTATTTACGAGTATCTGCTCCATGATCGTCATGTCTGTTCGCTTTCTCAGACAACGAATTTCCCCCGCTCACGGTCCTCATTACAGGTCTCGTTTCAAGCCATTTTTAGATCGACTGGTTAGTCAGTTCATGGGACCTTCCGTTCCAAAGGTCTGATGCGGAATTAGAGGGGAGAAGGGGTTGACATGTCAGTCGTCGTCCGACTTACAAAGTTTCGCGAGTTGAACGTACGATTTGGACACTTCAATCAATCCTCCCGTTCCTGAGTAATTTTCAGGCTATCTACATTTACTTCCGAACGTTTTCTGCCATCCCGCTGCTCCTTCATTCTTCCGACGCCCTGCAAACCAACCCTCGGATCAATGCGCTGTGAGCATGCGCTTTTCGCTTACTCCATTGAATGACTCATTCGCTCCCAACCAAATCAGATTTGTTATGGGTCCGTCCAAGGTCTTGTTCGGTTGTTGGGACGCTTAATTCACAGTATTCTCCTCAGACCTGTTTCAGGTGACGGGCGGTTTTGGTATCGCAATCAGTGGCGCGATGGCACTCCCAGTACTTCTCTGTAACATTTCACCTTATATTGCGTCTGACCGGCCAATAGATCTTCTTCCCTCGCTCGATCGAAGGAGAGATCATGCGATCTGATGGACTTGGGAGCAAGAAGTATAGTACCCACAACCATCTCATGTTCATTTCCCAGGAGCGCGAGGTACAGGACATGTACGATTTGGAGGAACAGCCTGGCCTGGAGGCGGACAAGACCAGCATCACGTCCTCCAGCTTCATTGGCTCGATTCTTGTCCCGGCTTCTCTCCCGCAGCGCGAAGGTGACAGGCGCAGCGCCTTGAAGTCTCTGCCCGCGTCATTTCGCCTCGAACCCAACCGCAGGCAGCCAGACGCAGACGAACTCACGCAGCGCACTGCAGGGATCCCCTCTCAATCCACGGACTATTTGTCAACGCATGACCCTTCGAATCGTCGATTGTCTCGCCTCTCCCGCTTTTACAACACCTTCAAATCTCCCATCGGTATCAATTTCGTCTCTGATTTTACGCTTCATGTGGTTGATAGTCGTATGCTCTGGAATTACAGATGTACTAGCCCGGCCCGGACCTCCGCGGCAATAACCAGGTTTCCTGGCTGGGGCATACGCTTTTTTACACGCCCCCTTCGGTCTCCTCGACGTCACCAGGTTGCGTGTCACACTTTCGATTTTTAATGTTTAATGTTTGGTAGACATATTCATCTCCTGCAGACACGAGGGATACCCCACTTTCATTACATTTTCTACGCCGGCGATTTCCCTTTGTACGTTCCCGGGTTAACCTCCACGGGTGAACCTTAAGGTCTGCTCTCCGTACATCAGCGCTTTTTAAAATTAGGCATACCGAGGATGACTCACGCCAAGACGTACCCGTATCGAATAGGTACTGATATGAAAAATAGGTACGGGGATAGTACGCAGTCCTACGACCACGGACTTCCTCAGGAGGAAATTCAAAGAATAAAAATATGCTTCTCTTCTTTCCGCAGTCCGATATTTCGAAGGTCGGAAGCCCGGTAGTCAACGGCGGTATAAGTCGCGGGCACCTCATGACCTACGCTATAGCGCTTTGACCCGTTGTACCCAGGCTAACGCATAGAATTAGAGAACCAATACTCCACGCCTTCTCGAAGGCAGACAAGTCCCCTCCCGGTAACTTTTATAGCATTGGCGACGGGGTCCTTGTTCCTCTCTACCTATGTGCATTATCTATAAGTGAAAGAGCTTGACATCCACGGTCACAAACTGGACAAGGACTGTCCCGGACCCGCTGCAAGGGTAGAAGGAGGCGATTCACTAGCAGACATAACCGCGTCCTAGCTCGCACTAGAATTTTTTCTATTGAATACCATTACTTTATTCTTGTGGAAGGTCTAGTGGTATTGGGACTCCCGTGCTTCCGCAAATTCTTTTTATCAACTCATATCCTAAATACGTCCGTCCACAATATGGCCCAGCCTTGAAGTTGACGCCGCGGAAGGCTGCCTGCTATATAAATTGACGGTATGCCGCAGTACGTTGACATAGAAAATTGGAGCCAGCGGGGCAGGGAAGGACCCGCGTCCAGCAACGCAACACGTCGTAGACTCATAGTCGAGGGGTAGAAAAAGCGTCCATAGGGAAGAAGAATGTAGTGTGCCTCCCGACAAACTCAGCGGTGACGCATCGGTACAGCTCTGACATGTCTCGCACTTTTTAAAGTTCCCTGAAAGAAGTTCGTTCCGAACCCCATTACGACGGGAGCAATGATTATCACATCGAGAGGGGAGCTTCGAGATCACAAGAACGCATTCCTGAGACAGCTCGAAGTCAAGCCACGGTACGTGTGCCTCAAGGCTCCAAGCCTAAAGTCTCAAGCTTCAAGTTTCAGAAAGACCATTTATAGTCCATTTAGGTTCCCTACGCAACCCCACCCCTGGCACTACGTGTTTCCTAGGAAGTATTCTAGCGTCACCCCGTCACTGATTATGACGTGTCAGAACGTAGAACCAGGACGGCGTGTACCTTCTAAATACTGTAGACCCATTTCATTACAACGCGTACGGTGTTGAGGGTCATCATTTAATAATCCCATACCGCAATCAATCGGTAATCTCGTGAACCCTTCTGGCTCCGTTAACGTGATACTCACTCAGTACAGTAGATGTTCAATGTCACAGCACGATGGGCGAGCCTGTAGTAAGAATAGACCTGTCAGTCGCAGACCCAACCCACGCACATGATACTCCGCGGCCAGCGCTAGCACTAGTTGGCACCATGTCGCTGGCTGAGACGCGATGTCTCTCTGGGAACGGTTGTGGGACCATATAGTCAAACAGACATGGAATCCCTTCCTGAATGTTCTTATCCCTCTGCAGGGAATTATAGCTAGAACGCGTCTACATCAGCAAAATGGACCTGACCTATCATTACTTGGGGCAACTAGTGCCCACTAAAATTGAGTGCTGCCAGTGCTGTTAGTCTTGGCTAGTGCTCTCTAGCCTAGTAACATTCCATTTTCCTGATGACTAGTCTGATAGGAAAATAAGTTATAGTCATACTCCCAAGTTTAAGCCGGAACGAGCGAGCTTACCATAAAAGTAGGGAGCGGTTGGTGCCGGTAGGCTGGTCTGGTTAATTCTGTTGGTGTCAGGCTTGGTGTCGGGTATAATATTTAGCAGGTCGAAGGAACAACAGAACCCTCATCGTTGAAGACGTCTTGGGTCTGAAACGCCTCAAGGCAGCTTCCACTCACATTTATGCCGCCTATTCTGCTGCCTTTCTTATACATTTTGCGAATGTCATTGGTCTTTTTGCGAGGCACAGATGTTGTTGGCCTGAGGTTTTTTTTTTTTTTCACTGTAAGGCCGACAATACTTGATAACGGAGAAGCCAAGTCTAGAATAGGCAATTATGCCGGCAGCGGAACTCTCTCACGATTGGCCGCGCCGGTCTTGAAAGTTAGCCGAGAAACCATTTCGCGGACCGTGTGGGAAACTTTACCCTCGTGCTCCGCGGATGGCGGTACCCTTGAACTAAGCGTGCAACGCATTGAACGTTCGAAGTCAGCACGAGCGAAACGAAACGTAGAGGCCCACTAGGAAGGAATGACGATCGCACCCCAGAATTTTTGCGTCCCGTGCTGCCCAGTCACCAGACGTTTCTGGCGCCGCCCTCCTTGTGCATGCCTTCTATGAAGTCCCCCTTAATTGGGTATGACATATGTCACTTCGTTCGCAGGCGCACGCACCCCTGGGCACCTAGAATCTCTGCTGACACATCGATATAGTTCCCCAAGCCGGTGATATAGTGGTGCCTATAGACCTGGACGTCTCCATGTCACGATGACGTCTATAATTTGCTTTTTGGGAAAGCAATACGTTCACCAATACAAGGGACCAAGTGGAACGAAAACCGTACCAGCTGGACACAACCTATCACCAATACAATGCCGAAGTTTTACATGCCCGCATGAGGTCCCTCAAACTCCTCCTCAGGCAACTCCGATCGGCTCAAGTAACATTGCGATTTCCCCGGGCTAGCGTACCTTTTGTATCTAAAAAGGCCACTTCACTACCACTTTTATTGACCGGTGGGTGGGTAGATCGCCTGGCATGTCTGGCTGCCCCCTACCCTCGCGTCCGCGACAATGCCCTCCATTTTCATATCTAGAAGCGTTCCTGCACAGGTTGGCGATACGCTCGAGCTGGTGCCAAGTACAGGCCGTTATAATACATTTCCCTACCCATTGCTTCCGTGTTGGCGTTAAATATATAGATAGATAAATAACATGGATATACAGCACATTTCAGACATGGCATACACTGGAAAATAACGGCTATAAGGAGCACCACTTCGGGGGCGGAAAGTGGTTCGTAGTGGCAAGGCCGAAGTAGCTCAGCTGCTGCATCATTCAGGGCAGCAGCCCCCGATAGAGCGGATGCTATTGTGCAGATATAAAGGGTGACTCCGATCCGATGATACTACTAGTAATGCTGTCCCATTTCCCATGTAGGGGATGGTAACCCATACAGCAATGTGGCGCCAAGACGGCAGACCCATGCAACGCCGCATGAGCAAGTCTCTACAAATACACAAAGAGCCCGTTGAGTAGACGCCCCGAGGTACCTCCTGGGTGAGGCTCGGTGGCAGCGATCTACGGACCAGATCGTGGCACAGACAAGCCCCTACGACGAGTACCACTCCCGCTGGCACCCGTGCAGAAAATACCGAATCTCTGTGTCCTCCGCGGCATAACGACGGGGCCCGCAGCAAGTTCTGGGGGCTGCTCCATTAGCTCTGGCTCCGCAAGGGGAACTGGCCGAGGGCTGCGTGTGCGTGCCATCCGGATCACGCCCGAACGCTGGTTGGCGTCAGGCTGTAATATCAACGGCAAGCCTCGTGGACTTGTGGAGGGAGACTGCTGGAAACGGTGAGGCAGAGACGTTGGTGCTACGAGACGGTAGGTCATCAATCATTGATCTCGGGGGAGATTGTACGGCTGTGACGGTAACGTACGTGGCATCAACTCTTCTGGGGCTGGCACAGGGTGTGCGATTGCGGAAGGTCGATTGACTGAAATCGTACGAACCTTCGACGCCTCCGGAGGGGGCGAGGGCGTCGTATCTACATTTGGGGACACAGGCACAGAAGAGGGAACCATCGACGGGGAATCCTTCCGGTGGATCACTAGCCAGGTCGAGAGAGGCAACAGCAACCGGCTGACACGGTCTGTGGCCACATGTGAGCGGCTACAATAACGATGCCCACAAGGCAAATGTGAACTACCTTTAAGATCATCGCTATTTACAATGACCTCCTGGCGCTCCTGAAGCGCCCGAAGGATATCGAAATAGACCGTTTTATAATTCCGCAGGGCCGGAGTGCAAGACGTAAACAAGTGCAATTTTAGCCCCGCTCGAGTTAGAGTCGCTCGCGAGATCTGAAACAAAAGTGAGGCACATTACTGTAAGTTGCCGCGCGGAGGCAGCGAGGATTCGATTCAGGTGTCAGGAATGCAGTATCTACCTCAACAAGGGTGACAATCTTGGAAGCGGGATTATCGGTGAGCCGTCTGTGGGAAAGCGAATTAGGTCGGAGCCTACCTTCCTACTATGTCGCAGCAAAATTTCGGAACTCAGATGACGAATGATGTCCAAGAGCTCGTGAGCTGCAGACAGGAAATGACTGAGAGAGCCAAGGCGTTGGGCGAGTTCGCCTGCCCTCTGGCGTAAATCTACTACTGTATCGACGGTCATGGACTGGAATGAAAAGGACCAAAAATAAGAGGGAGGGAGGAAGAGCGCTGCGGGGTTACTCAGAATGTGGGCGAAATTTGGGGCGTGCGGCAGGCGCAGGGTGAGCCTATAAGTAATGAATGTGGGCCCAGAATGAAATTCCATCTGTAGTCAGAGAACTGGTGCCAACTCGGCGGCGCAGACAATGCGGTATGTTCCGGAACTTTCCTCTCAGAGGATCTCATTATTTCGTCCCGTGAACATGGCCAAGGGGCAAGCGCGGTGTTCTGGGCATGTATGATGTACCCATTTTTGAGCTTGATCCCCTGCGCCTCTTGAGAGAGTTTGCCATCCACCCACCACAGCCTCGGTAGCAGGTTGCCCAGCCTCGAAACTACAAAGCTATGGAACAACAGGAATAGAAGCATAGTAAAAATAAAATAAAATCATGAATCCAATCCGTTTCACCCCTTTCGGTAACGGGTTCGCTGAGTGTGAGTCGACATGGCACATGAGGCAAACATGTGTAAATAACGCGTCTCGGCGTCACCGGTCACCGGCCAACACAATTGACACGGGACTGCCTTCTTACACAGCTGCAACACTGCTCGCTAGCTAACGGACTCAGGTCGACTAATGGAATCAGTAGCCAGCAGGGAGCAGAAGGAATTACTGAGGCAACAGTCCATTCAACGGCAAATTGCCCGGCTTCAAGCTCAGCTTTCGGACCCGAACGCTCCCTGCCCTTTAGGGCATGACTCTCACGTTGAGAACGGCAAAAGAAAGCACTCTAATGCCACTGTGTTGGCCCCTGCTAGCCCTGACTCCAGTAAACGGCCTGTCCTCCGCCAGTTATGAATATGATGACTCACAACGTTCAGAGAGGCGCAAAACTGCCACCGCCGTGCCTCCCAAGAAGCCAAGTAGGCGTGCCAAAGATCATAGAGATTTAGGGGAATCCTATGCGAATGATCGTAGTACTATGTCAAGCGCTGCACTGCAGCAGCCGGGACCCTCCAACGTCATTTCCAAACTTTCTGCTCTCTCGAAACACGCCCCTTCATCAGCCGAGCAGTGCGTGCCTGAACGCTCATCCTCATTCGCCGATAAGGCCAGGTGAGCGCCTCGTTGCAGCAGACACACTTGGGGTAGGCTCTCATGCCCCAACAATACAGTGGGGTCCCAGCACGTGACGACAACCTCACGTTAATAGAGGAGCTCGAGCTAGGGCCTTATGAACACAAGCCACCATTCGATGACCCTCTATTCGAGCGTTTTGAACCCCACTCTGGGATTCGCCTGTCGTGCGTCGCATTTTTCTTCTCGTAAAAATAGGACTTCTTTTATTTACACGAATGACGACTGGAATTTGGCAGGTCCCGCGAGCTGCCGTACGAGGATTTACAAGCGTACATGACTGGGCGATACTACATTTCCCCATCCAA
Source organism: Lactarius psammicola (assembly GCA_025769895.1). Classification (NCBI taxonomy): domain Eukaryota; kingdom Fungi; phylum Basidiomycota; class Agaricomycetes; order Russulales; family Russulaceae; genus Lactarius; species Lactarius psammicola. Next base: position 72,699 of record WTXK01000122.1, read on the forward strand.
ATTATACTCGATTGTACGTGCATACCCGGGCGCCGGAGCAGGGGCACGAGGACAAGTATACGACGTTCCTGTAGTTGGCGACTGGGTGACTATAGCAGTCGTCGCTGAACGAAGTCCGATTCGTGTCAGCCGTGCGCCAGTTACACTCGCGCCAGGCGAAGCCCGCGATGCTGATGATCCGGACCCCATCCCGAACCCATCGGCACCCCCGCCCCGCCGAAGCGCGAAATCAGGGAACAAGGACCCGCCCCCCCGTGCTGGGCGCAAGTATGTAAATCTCACGCTGATCGATTTTGGTGTCGGCGGTAAGAAGGGAACCTCGCGCGGCGACGCGGTCCTATCGTTGCTGCTCTTTGAATCCGACTCGTACGATACCGTTTCGAGAGGAGATGGCCTGTTGCCAGAGAAGATATACAAAGGCGGTGGTCGTGGCGCCTTTGAGGCTATGGCCAAATTGCGCGAGGGAACTGTGATCGCGCTGCTCAACCCACGGGTGCTCAAGCCGATCCAGGTAAGCGTCCTTAGACTTCACCTTGCCTGACCACCTAACAATTTCGGGGTTTCCTTCGTATGATGGGTAATTTCAGAAACCCGGCGCCCCGAATGTACTTGCACTCACACCAGAAAGCGCAGCTTCCGTGGCTGTGATCGGCATAGCGCAGGACTTGGGGATGTGTGGTGTTGTGAAGCGCGATGGTAAGCCCTGCGGCAGCTGGTGCGACAAGCGCGTCAGCGAAGTTTGTGATTACCATGTACAACATGCTGTCGAGCGGCGCCGCGCTGCGCGCCCAGAATTCTCCACGGGGTGCGTCTTTAGTCGTTTCTCGTCCCCCCCTACCTCAACTCATCTGGATTGGAAATAAAATAAAAATCTAGAACCTCTGGTATGGGTGCAGGGTCGAGCTCACTGAGGCGTAAGGCGGCGGCCTATGACCCACAGCGCAAGTGGGGACTCACCCCTGGCGACGATTCCGCCACCCCGTCCTCCACGGGGGAGGGCGCCACGTACGTCGTAGCTGGCCATATCGTAGCCTCTGGGAAGCGCGACTTGTTCCTGAACGAGAACGTCGGGCGTGAGGCACAGGCGCGGGCAGCGCGGAAAGCTGGCTCGCGTGACGTCGACAAGACGCTGAAGCGGCTCCTTGCGCGCGACAAGGAGGGTAATGAGGGCGGTGCAAGAGGCTCGTGCGTTCGCGAAAAAAATGAAGGACCAGCAAAACACGGCGGCAAAACCACCTGGTAAAGGGGGACTTTCCGGAAGAAAGAGGAAGCAGAACGAAGACGCTGTCAGTGAAGCTGAAAGCGGGACCGAAGAGGAGGAATGAGAGTGACGATTCCTTGACGACGGATAAACCGACAAAGAACGCGTATTCAGCCCAGGTGATCAAGCAGCTCGGCTTTGATCCTACAGGCAGGTCTGCAAAGGGGCGAAGCAGAGACGACGATACTGCAAGCATCTACTCAAAGGTCTGTTTTTTTTCCTTCCGTGACCTGGATTCGACCTAACGTTTTCATTTCCCTTAGCTAGCAGAGCTTGCATCTCGTCGTGAACCCGATAAAATTAGTTTGGGCCACCGGCCGAGCGGACGAGTGCTCTCAGTCGTTTCTGCACCAATGAAAGGGCAAGGGGATGGTCTGGAGGGAGCACTGGTCGATTTAGATGAGAGCAGCGATGACGAGCTGGTAGTCGGCCTTCCAGGAACTTCATAACTTCGCTTATTTCTGCGTGTATAACAACATATAACACAAACGCCCTCAAATGATGAATGGTTGTGCGTGGCAGTAGTGGTCTAAAAGGCCCCTATGGAGAGTATTATGCATGTCCTTGCTCAGGAAAGAATTTCTGCTTAAAATTCTGCTCAAAATTTATTCCCAAAGTGATATCTTTCAACCTTACTTATCGAGGCCTCGTCAATAAGCTCGTCAGTTTCTTTCAGAGAAACTTGCGAGTACCAAGCTGACTACTCGATTCTTTTTTTTTGATACATTTATATTCCCTCCGGTGAATATACGATTCGATTTTACAGTGACAGTTACCTTATCTGGACAATTGATCTGGCGCTTGTCAAAACTGACAACTGACAGCGATTGAGATGGTCCCGCGATCTGGGACTGTGATGCAGCCATGTGCTCAAGCTACAGTAAAAGATTCTTCGAGTGCGAATTGTGTTCGCCCAAAAGATGGGCGAACCCTGACTTGAAAAATAAAGACAAGAATCAATTCGACCTGGGTTCTTCTAAACGGAAATGGAAGAGACCGAGAAGAGACCGAGTGACGTTACGGGGGGGGCCAGCGACAGCGACAGAATCTCACGGCCCAACTCCGCAAGGTACAAGTACATCCATCCATACCCCACATGACGTTCCCCACTCTGAGATCCATTTCGCAATACCGACCCGGCGAGTTATTTGGGCCGGCAACTCCAGCGGCGTTCCCAGCCTCGCCTGCCCGCCTCTCTTCCCCAACCACCACCACCAGTGCCAGCATCGCATCTACGACAATGAGCGAGCGCGCCAACCCGCTCCCCAAGCCTCTCTACTACACGACGCTCGCGACCCTAGGGCTCTCCGTGCCCGTGCTCGTGCTCTCCTTCATCGACCTCGGCACCGTCTCCTTCTTCCTCAATATCCCCGCTGCGGGCCTGACGATCCTGCACGACGTGACGCTCCTGCGCATGGCCCGAGCGCGCCGCTTCGCTCCAGCCCTCGCGCCGACGCCCGGCTATTTTGACCCCGCCGCGTCCGGCTTCAATATCTGCGTGCTCGCCGCATGCGCCCTCATGTACTTCCTCGGCTTCGGCATGACGATCTTCACCGGCGTCTTTGCGGAGCGCGGCGATATCAGCTGGGAGACCGGCACCGGGATGGGAACGATCGTCGCGCAGGCCGCGCTCGCGCCCCTAGCCGGCGCCTTCCTCTTAGTCGCGTTGTTCCAGAGTGTTCGCATGCGCAGGCTCGGCGGTCCTCATTTATACGGACAGTTTTGACGGGTGGGACTTTCTTACCACCAAGCGGCCCCGTTCGCTCACCTCAGGATATCCGCAGGATCGGACTTTGCTATGGTTACCCCGAAAGGCAAATGAATGTTTCCCGACTGTATTGCTTTCTTGATCCACGAATGTTTATACCTGTATTTGCGAAGGTGTTGTATTGAATTGACCTAAAGGAGCCAGTTGAGGGGCCCTCTAGTCGCAAAGAGTCTACATCGTGTGTACCATAAGGCGAAATCCTAAGAGCCCAAAACTTTAGACAGCAGAACGAAGATAAGAAGAATATGCGACAACAAAAAGGTAATACTGCACGTGGCAAAAATACTGTTATAGTACTTCATCTGGTTTGCTTCTTTCTCTTCCTCTCACCATCACTCATCGGTACTATGCCAACGACGTCAATCAGAATACATTGCCAGCTTTTGGTGCAGCGTGGCGTAGTCAAGCCCACGTAGACGCAGACAGCGCTGGAACAACCGTCGATCAATCGGGTGCTGCACTCGGCTCGCCAAGTGTTGACCGGCGACGAGTGCCTTGACCGTATGCGCAACAAGTCGCTGCTTGTGCACATTGATCAGCGGCTCGAGATGCATGGACGGTGGAAGCTCTGGTAGCGCATCGAACACCTCCGGGTGCGCCGGTGCCGAGAAGTTTCCCGATTCCGGCTCGGTGCTGACCAGTTCTGTCGGTGCAGTAGGGATCGATCAGGTCTGGCAGGCGGTTGACTCGCTGTAGCGGTGCGAGGTAGACTCCTGCACGTCCAAAGTACACCTGTCAGAATTGGACAATAATTTTTTATGGGAGGAACAACACACCGAGGAAGGGTACTCCGGTCGCAGGCTTCCCGTCGGTCAGCTTCCCGCGTGTTGAGCTGCGTACGGAGGACGCTTCTTCAGAGGCGCCAGCTGCGAATTTGGGGTCGGTCAGGTGCGAGACCTCCCTGCGAATGTGTTTAAAATCGTCCGTGGAATCCGCGAAGGTCGTTAGGTCCTTGAGAATTCGGAGGTTGTACACGTTAACGCGATCCCACCCGCGTTTCATCGCCCGCGATACCCAATCACTCCGTAAGCCAGCGACGATCGCCACAAGCGAGCTGAAGTTGTTCAGCTGGAAGCATTTCTGCAAAAGAAAAAAAAAATACGGGGAGAAAAATGCACATTAGTTTGTGGATGTTATGAAAAATAATGTAGCGTACCCAAGCAACGCGTATGAATTTGGAAACGAGGGAGGGACGGTGCGCGAGCGGCGTATCCACAATCTCAGAGATGACGAAACTCGTAACGAGGTTGAACCGCGCGCGGGCAGCAACCAGGGCGCTTGTGTGGTAGCCCTCCACGCCTTGGGCCTTCCAGCGCGCTCGGTCCTTAAGGAACTGGCCCCAATCGAGAACGTTCGCCACCTGCGCAGCTTCCGACCCCCGCCAGTCGTCCGACACCAGCTCCTCGAACTTGATAGCGAGGAACAGTTCGCGGTCGATCATCGAGAAGTGAACCGCGAGCGCAGCCGTGGGGAAGGAGAGCACCCATGAACGGTGGTAGTCCGGTGGTCCAGACATTGTGGGAAGACGCGCAGGGGTGGAGGGCATCCTGACGGCGACCGGCGAAGCAGGATTAGGCGCCACCAACCGTCCGCGGAGAATCTCGGCGGGAACGGCGTCCTCAACCACAGGCTTCTTTTCTTCTGCGGACCGCGAGGCCGCTGGAGAAACTAATCCTGGCTGCGGGGTCTGGCTAGGCACGGGGGTTGAGTTGTCCACCAGTACTCCAAACGACGATACGTGACGGACTGAGGCCGGAGAGCCGGGGCGTGATGGCGACGACACAGCGCTTAAGATAGCGGACCCACGCCGCCCTATGTATTCTTCGGTCCCGGTCACGCTTGGCGCATCCTCCCCTTCGTCATCGGAGAAGTAGCGAGGAGCCTCATCGCCGTAGTCGCCAGCCGCGAGACGTTCCCGGATAGTCTTGACCCAGTTGTCGACCTTGGTTTCCTTTGCGCGCTGTTTCTGCCGGTTCATCTGACCCTCGAGGCGACGCAGTGCGTCCTCGACATCACCCTCGTCCTCGTCGTCGCTCAGGGAGTCAATCAGCGCATTCACCTGCCACTGCTGAATGGTATTTCCGAGCCCACCATCAGCACCACCTGAAACGGCACTGGATCGGCGCGAATTGGATGCGCTGGGACCCGATCCGTCCTGCGAAGCAAATCCCATCGACGACACGCTCTCTCGATTCCGATTTACGAATTCGAAAGCTCGCCGAAGCGGTAAGCGGCGTGGCGGCTTCTTTGGCCCAGGCTGCACTACGCGTCGCTCCGACGTGTCCGACGACGTGTCAGAAAGATCGAGATCGTCAATCGAGACAACATCCAGCTGCCAGGATCGGTCCAGGTGCTGAGCGGTCAGCGTAGAAGGCTGCTTGAGGAGCGATGGGCACGCCATAACTCGAGGACGAGCTTGTCGAGCTCGTCGAGGTCCGGTTACTCATCTTCCCATGCAAAGAGACCTCGACAGGTGGGATGGTGTTCGTCAACACGGCATCGTGTGCGACCTCGACAGCCTCCTCACGAGGCGGCGAGAGAATCACTGGAGGTCGGTGCACTAGGTGGGACAGAGTCTGGCTCGGGAGAGCTAGTGGTGGCGGCGGTGGCGGAGGTGAAGGCTGGTGGGGGAGTAGGGGGGGTAGGATGAAGGAGATCCAGAGACGGCAGCGGATCCAGAGGTGCGAGAAGAGGTAGTATTGGAGGGGGTGCCTGAGGTGTGGGGTTCGCAATATCGCGGCGCGTCTCAGTCACGTTGGGGTAGCGCACATCTCCTTCGGAATTCAACTCCATATCGAACGCCGAAACTTCGGTGATCCCTGGATCTCCTGCGTGGCGCAAGCCAGAGTTCAGCGCGCGCTTCCAGCGGCCGAGCCGGCCCATGGTACTCGCGAACGCTCGCGATAACGCATTTGGGGAGTGCACAGGATGAGCCGGCGTCGGTGACACATTCGCCGACAACGATGGACGGTGTTCCATAATGGCACGGTGCAGAGGTTGCTGAATCACGGCTGCCCCGTCGGCACTGGCCGCGCCTTTGGCCTTCCCAAAACCACCATTGTTGAGTAGCGCGGGCTCCGCAACGAAATCCAAGTCCAGGTCCTCGTCGGTACCCGAGGATGACCTCCGTGCAGCTCCATTTGGGGTGCCAGTCCCGCTACTCGGCTTGGAGATCGATGCTCGGGGGCGTTGCAAATGCGCCTCTTTGGCGTCTCGGGCAACCGACACCAACTTACGTACGATACTCTACGTCACACCTATCGTCAGAGCAAGGCAACGCCAAGATCGGACCGCGGTGTCTCACCATCGCATCGGTGTGCTTCTGCAGTATGGGATCCCGTCGAAGGGTATTTAGCCAGCTCGCCAAGACAAGGCGGAGCTCGCGGTTAGGCACAAAATCCACAGCAAAGAAAGTCAACAACCAATACCGGATCGCTACGAAGGTCCGGACGCGGACAACTCGGCGCACCATGTCGTCCTCACCGTCCGCACTACGTCCGAGTGCCCAATGAAAGCGACATATCAGCAAGTGACAGAGATCGAGGGCCGTGATGTAGGAGCGGTAAGTGAGGAAAAAGACCAGCAGTTCGTCGTAGTCCAGAGCACTCGTGAGTTGGGCTAGCCACCGCTCGATTGTCGCCGCCACGAGCACGCGCTCGCGCTCAGGACCATCGGTGGTTACCAGGTGTACGAACTCACCACTACTCCGCCGCGATGCTTGTGGGTCATCTGCCTGAGACTCCAGCGTGACCGTTCCCCATATGACAAAGCGCGGGTCATTGCGCGGCGCGGCGCTGTCGTCTGTGGTGAGAGTCATCTTGATCACAGCCGTCTCGGTGTCTTCGAGAAGTCGCTCAAGCACAGGTAGGCCGCGATACTGTTTGTAATACATCAAATACTTCGGTGGAGTAGCGAGTGTGCACCATAGTCTCGTATGTTAGGCGATATGTGGTATCAGGGAGATTGGCCTTCGGGGAGGAAGGCAAGGGCGAAAGGATCGGAGATGGTGGGGGAAGCTCCACATCTTGATCTTCGGGAACCAAAAGCAACGAACTAGTATCCTGGTCGCCAGATGTACCTAGTCCTGGAGGTAGGGAAGGGGCTTCGTCCGCAACTGGCGATGCGCCAGCGACTAGTGAGCTAATGGGAGGCAAGCTGCTCGGAAGTGCGACCCTGGGCGGTGGACCTGCCCTAGCTGTCATCCCTGACTCAAAAGATTGCATCTCTCGCAACAGGGGGACGTGCAAATAGCCTTCCGGTGACCTTGCGGGCGTGGGCGAGTCAAACAAGACTCCTGGCCCGAACGGGTTGAACGGTCCGGGACCGGGGGAAACTTCCGATCCATGTGAATGCGAATGAGAACGTGAACTGATAGGAGACGACGGCCCGCTCTCCATACCCCAGCGCATGACGTCTGCAAAACCATCACGTATCAGCGGTTGGGGGTACAGAGTAGGCACCGTTCCGTTGGGTGGAGAATATATTGGTAGGCGCGGAAGGTCTGCTGCTGTGACACTTTGTGAATGGCCCCGCGCAGGTGGGTGCAGTGGCGTAGGGTCGGCGGAAATTTGAGGATTCGAACGTGCCTTGCGAAGCTTACGCAATGGCGGGGAGCGCATGCTTGCCGTTGCTTCGTTGCTACGCACGGTGGCGCTAGGAAACATGGTAGCTGGGAGAAGTGCATGCATGCTCATCCGGCTCCTGCGAGACGAATTGCGCTCTGTGCGCACTGTGGAGCCATATGACTTACGACGCGTCTGTCCCTGCCGCCCTTCAGGGGACGAAGGAGACTGCTCGAGTTGCATGGTCGTACGATGTTCTGCCTCTGCCATTGGAGCAGACTGATCACGGTGCCTGAGGCGCAGAATGGCAGTCAGCTCTCTCGTGAGAATGAACGTGTGTATGCGCGTACCCGACACGGTACATTTGTTTGCCATGCTGATTGACGAATGCGGTAATAGCATATGGCGAGCGGAGTTCCTTGTTGACTTTGAGAAGGCGATCATACCGTTTCTTCAACTCGCGCGCAGCCTGTCCAGATGACGTTTCCACGAAAGAGCCATCGGCTATGCCGTAAGAGCAACAAGACCAAGTCAGTAAGAAAGATAAACAATGCGGGAACGAGATTAATTGAGGACTAGACGTTCTGTCATGTCCCAAAGGTGTTCACGTGCCGCGCTCCGCATAGTAATTTGACGTGAGTGAAAGGGGTGGCCGAAAATGGAAGCCTCAGTTGCCACAGGAATCGTGATAGAGCACGATACGCCTTAACAGAAACACAGGAAACCAGAACACAATAAGGCGCAGCAATGCACCTCAATTCCGCGACGCAAAGGCGTCCAAAGTGTAGGGCGAGGCACGCGGTACATGAACTCCAGGGAGACAGAGAGCGGTATAGAAAGTCTAGCACAAAAACTCACGTGCGATTGAAATGTCGGCGGACGCGATCTCCGGTGGGAGATCAAAGTCCATACCGCCCCCATCCCCACCCACGCCAGTATAGGCAAAGGAGGTCTGAGAGAGATTCGGGGACGGGGTGGGGATGGGAAGACGAAGATGGCCGGAATCACTAGGAGGGGCGGAGCTAGTATTGGTTGTTTCAGATGGTAAGCTGTCGGGTGTGAAAGAAGAAGGGCGGGGAGAGGGTAATTGTTGTGAGAGCACTGGGGTCGAAACCTGAGATGTGTCGTCGTCGTCGTCTGAAATGAGAAGATCTGGTGGCTGAGACATGACAATGGAGGACGTGTGGCGTTGCAAAAGTGGTCGAGAGCACAGGATAAGCGACAAAAATAGCGGTCTAGCAAAGCATAAAGAATGGAAAGCGTTCAATCGTTTGTCGTCCTTTCGGTGGTCGTCGATATTTTTCAAAACATGCGAGGGGCTGACACAAAAAGAATCATGCCCAGCGTTCGGTTCTCTCAAAAATTGAGCCAAAAACTAAACACGAGCATGGACGGGGACTCACGAGGATTGGCGAATTGGTGGATGGACGCCTCTTCAAGTTGCCGATTCGAGACGAGTCGAGTCCTCGAAACAATTGAGACACCATATATGACTAAGCGTGACAGTCCCTAATAACGCGTGACGAGACGCGACTTTCAGTCACGCTTCTTCAACACTTTCGCCCTCATCCAGGCCTCGTCCTAGGCCTCATCGTTCGTTGTGTATCTGATTCCCTCACGACATGTCGATCGTTACTATCAGAGTACGATTTAATGTGCCATCTCTCTTGTATTACTTGACTTACTTTCGCCCTTTCAGAATGTTGAGTTTCTCAACAATCCTGCGCGCTTTCTGGATCCCTATCATTTCCGTGTTACTTTTGAGTGTATAGCTGCTCTCAAGGAGGGTGCGTTTCGTGATTCATATCCAAAGACACTTCGGTGCTATGCGGTTCCTCGTTTTTCAGATATTGAGTGGCGCCTCATTTACGTTGCTTCACCCGGCAATGCGGAGCTCGACCAAGAACTTGATGATTGTCTGGTCGGTCCTGTGCCCATCGGTGTCAATGCTTTCGAGTTTGAGGGCTCCCCACCATCCGCACAAAGCATCCCCCCAGAAGACGTGCTCGGTGTAGCAGCCCTCATCCTGACTGGATCATACCGGGACCAGGAGTTCGTCCGTGTGGGGTATTATCAAAATACGGAATACGATAACGAGGAGATGAAATCAGCACCCCCGGAAAAGATACAATTTGAGAAGTTAGTGAGGGATATCAGCGCAAAGCCGAGGGTGACGAGATTCCAAATAAAGTGGTATGTGAAGTAAGCCTCCCATCGCAGTTTGATCGTGCTGAGGTGTGATGGCAGGGACGTCTCGCCACAATCCGGGACAGTAACAGCAGCCGGAGCGGCGACTTCAGCAGCTGTTCCCTCGGCAAACGACCTCGAAGGGGATGATGCTGATGCAACGACCGAGCATCAATCAAATGGAATGTCTACCTCATAGTGCCTACCATGTGCGTCCGGCGTGTGCTGGGGTCCGCTCTTTTGTAATGTAACTTTAGATTATTTCATCTCATAAACTGTGTGTATCTATTACCCTTTTGGTATTACCTACATGGTTCCAAACCGTCACATGGTGCAGTATGGAAACTTAGAAAGCGGGACTTTGCGGAAGCGCGTCAGCGATGACCGCGGATGACAGGGATCTCATTCCAACCAATGACGTCACTCTTTCACGTGCCGGTGGTCACGACCCTCCACTGCACGATCGGCTTCATAAACCTCGCATCGGGGGCATTGTGGACGCACCATTCCGCACTTCCCAACTTACCAAGCCCACCATGGCCGACAATTGGAAAGACGACATCGCCCTCAAGGTTTAATCAAAATTTTGATTTTTTTCTCGCAAAATTCTTGCTCAACCAATTGAACCACAGGTCATCAACGTGCTAGTGTATTTGTTGTTCCTCGGCTCTAACATCTCCACCATCTTCGTCCCCAGCGACATATACTTCAAGGGCAAGGAAACATATATTACGCCCTCCCCGTGGGCCTTCCTCATCTGGTCCGTATGTTCCGCAGTATATAGCACACGTGCATTAACTTGCTGTCCAGGTCATTAATTCACCTTCTCTTGTTGGGCACCATCGTCTACCAGTTTACCCCTGACGGAAAGAAGGTCATCATCGACGGAATCTCCTGGCGTTTCCCTCTTTTGGGAATACTCAATGCCATATATGTGAATCTATGGGCTTCTAAGCAATATGTACTCGGTGCGTCCAGATGTTATGCAGCAATCCACATGCATACTAACACGAGGCGCACAGCATTCGTATTTGCCCTTCTCGTCAGCTCCGCCGTGACAGTGCGTGACTCCTGTAGCTTCCGTCTACTGCGTGCCATCGCTGACAGCACATTGTAGCACATCTACTACGTCGTCAAGAAATCCCACAGTCCCACAAATCTCGCGGATGAGCTCTTTGTCCACCTTCCGTTCTCGCTCTATCATGGCTGGACAACTATCCTGGTTGTACTTACCGCCTTCGAGGCTTTCGGTACGAACGCGTGGAACCTCCCTCCCGGCGTTTGGACGAAGGTTTTTGTTTTCCTCGGGCTGTATGTTCCTGTTCCCGCAATCTCCCATACACTTTCTCATAATTTTGTACACAGATTTTTCTTCGAAGCTACTGCAGCAGCATATGCGTTCTCTACTCCCGAAGGCGACCTCCCTGCTGCGATCGCGATCACGTGGTCGCTCTTTGCAATCTTCGATCGCCAGCACTCGCCGTTCATCCATTGGTCCGCACTCGTGTTTGCCCTGCTGTCCCTCATTTGGGTCCTCAAAGGAGCTGTTGGCCTTCTCGCCTCGTGGCGCCGTGGAGGAATAGTTCTTGAAGATGAAGAACGTGCCCCACTTACCCGTTAAACCTTCTGCTAGTTGTCTATCTGAATGCCTGTGATGTCCTGAGATTCTGTCTGTGTTTATGTAACTTGTCCACCTTAGTGTTCCAATCCATTCCAATCAATTGTTAGCTGTTGTTCCTTTATTTCAAGTCGCGTGTTCCGGCATTGTGTCCGATGAGAGATTCGACGCGGTGTACACGTGACTCCGTTTACCCGTCCGTTGCCGCAACACAGCGGAGCGTGAATCAGTCGTTCCTTGGTACCGAACATTCATCATCTTTCCTTCGCGTCCTTTCCCCCGCGTGTCCATCGCACCTGTTGATCCTATTTACTCACCGGACGCCGCATCAAACTCACATCGGACCTTACCTCATTTCTCCTTGTCAGGTGAGGCACCCGTGCCTCCCCTAGTTTCGTCCGAACGCCTCATGTCTAACCCCTGATTGCTAGTCCGGTATCAATAACATTCCAAAGCCATGCCACCAAAAGGCGGAAAAGGCGGAAAGTCCAAAGTTGGCGAGGCACCCTCAGGCGAGGTTAAAGGCTTCCAGACCCGCAGTGCGAAAGCCGGCCTTCAGGTCTACCTCTCTTTCACCTTTCACCTCCGCCGCAGCTGCTGATCGGTGATGTTGCGCGGCCATCGTGCTTCTAGTTCCCCGTTGGCCGTATTCACAGATACCTCAAACAGCGCACTCAGAATAACGTGCGCATCGGCGCGAAAGCAGCCGTTTACACTTCGGCTATCCTTGAATACCTCACCGCCGAGGTACTGGAACTAGCAGGTCCGTCGTGTGTGCTCTCCCGTCCGCTCTTCTCCATGCACTTACGCATCTCGTGATCAAGGCAATGCATCAAAGGATCTCCGCGTCAAACGTATCACACCACGGCATTTACAACTAGCTATTCGGGGAGATGAGGAGCTTGACACGCTCGTGCGAGCGACGATCGCCGGTGGTGGCGTCCTGCCGTTCATTCATAAGAGCCTGACTATTGGCAAGGCTAAGAAGCCGGAAGGGGCACCGGCAGCGTGATGTGCGCAACGGTAATTTCGTATGCCCTCGTGCTCTAGGGTGGGCTAACGCCGGCACATTAGGCGTTGGCTTACTTTTCGATGCGACTCGGACGCCTTGAGGATACCGTTGTATCTCTATATTTACTTTTTGTGTCTTCTTGTCTTTATCCTAGGCTCATAGACTTGTCGTGTTCGCTCATTTGCGGAATCAGTTCCAACGAAGCGCCAAAGTCTGGCCGTCGGCGTCGGCGCTAATTTCACTTCAGCGATAAACTTGACAATAAGCGGAGTACTGTAGGGTTTTTGTTGCACGGTCGTCCACCCGTATTGTATCCAGCGAGGTTGCGCTACGGTAAACATGCCGACCTCAAAACGGGCGAGATTTTGTTATTTTTTTCCACGCCTTGGCTTTTAGTGTGGCAGGCTCGCTATTCCGTTCCTGCACTGCTGCACTCAGGGGGATGTCCTGTCCTCATGTCTTTATGTAATGATGGTGATAGACGTCGATCGAACGTCGATCGAAATGCCTGAAAACAGTTCCCGTGAATCACACCTACCCCTCTCTAACAAGACTGATCCCTGTATCTTGCGACGGTGTTCTCGACTCTGATAATAAAGCACGAGCACTGCATTGTACTGTACATAAAATGATGACATAGGAGACAGCTACACGCGCTGATAAGACGGTCATTCGGAAAGATTGCTCGTATTCCACAAACGATTTACCTAAATAATCATGGGTTCCGGTGAATCGCAAGAGTCAATGTATAGTAAACAAGCACGGCAATCGTCACTTACATGGACCGACAAGTCAAACATAGATGATACTATACCCCGTCTCCTTTGTTCGTTCCAGAGCGCTCGCCGGAGAGTAATTCTACAGTTTCCTCGCCCATCCACCTATGGGCAACCTCGGACGCGGTCTTTCCGCTGCGGTCGCGCACCTGTACATCCGCACCGTAGTCCAGGAGTAACCGCACAACTTCTAGAGTGCTTCCCCACCAACACTGGGCTACTTTATGCAAAGGGGTTAATCCCTCGTCATTCCGGGCGTTGACCTCCGCATTGCGCTCGAGTAGTATCCGAGTAACCTCGAGGCGACCTTGGGCTGCTGCAAGATGCAGTGGAGTATTTCCGTGGTTGTCGCAGACATGTGGATCCGCATTGTGGTCCAGCAATAGCTGCACAACGATGGGGTTTCCACATGCAGATGCTCTGAGAAATGGGGTAGATCCGTTGTCGTTCCGGGAATTGACCTCCGCGTTGCGCTCGAGTAGTATCCGAGCAACCTCGAGGTGACCTTCGGCTGCTGCAAGATGGAGTGCAGTATTTCCGTGGTTGTCGCAGACATGTGCATCCGCATTGTGGTCCAGCAATAGCTGCACAACAATGGGGTTTCCACCTGCCGATGCTCCGAGAAATGGGGTATATCCGTCGTCAGTCTGGGAATTGACCTCCGCATTGTGCTCGAGTAGTATCCGAGTAACCTCGAGGTGACCTTCGGCTGCTGCAAGATGCAGTGGAGTATTTCCGTGGTTGTCGCAGACATGTGGATCCGCATTGTGGTCCAGCAATAGCTGCACAACAATGGGGTTTCCACCTGCCGATGCTCTGAGAAATGGGGTAGATCCGTCGTCAGTCTGGGAATTGACCTCCGCATTGTGCTCGAGTAGTATCCGAGTAACCTCGAGGTGACCTTCGGCTGCTGCAAGATGCAGTGGAGTATTTCCGTGGTTGTCGCAGACATGTGCATCCGCATTGTGGTCCAGCAATAGCTGCACAACGATGGGGTTTCCACCTGCCGATGCTCTGAGAAATGGGGTAGATCCGTCGTCGTTCTGGGAATTGACCTCCGCGTTGCGCTCGAGTAGTATCCGAGTAACCTCGAGGTGACCCCCGGCTGCTGCAAGATGCAGTGGAGTATTTCCGTGGTTGTCGCAGACATGTGCATCCGCATTGTGGTCCAGCAATAACCGTACAACCTCTGGTTGCGCATCCTCCGGACATTCCGATGCTAGGTGTAAGGGGGTACGTCCGGCGTTATCCTGGCTATTGACTCTCGCATTGTTCTCGAGCAGTATCTGGGCAATCTCGAAGCGCCCACGGTACGCTGCCGAATGTAGTGGAGTCCAACCGTCGTGTTTCTGGGAGTTCGCGGACGCGCCATGGTCGAGCAGCCACCTCGCAACGTCAGGATGGCCGAATCGGGACGCAAAGTGTAGTGGGGTCCACTTCATCTCGTTAACGGCATTCACATCTGCACCGCGCTCTATCAGGAGCTTCGCACTTTCGACATGTCCCTCCTCGAATAGCGTAGCATGCAAAGGAGTCCCATAGCAGCCGACCTGAGCACTTGCGTGCTCTGGATGTTTGTCCAGGAGACGTTCTACTAGACCGCGGAATCCGCAGAGTGCGGCATAGTATAAGGGAGCTGCTGGGGTCAGCCCGCCAGTATCCCATTTGGAATCCCGATTCCCTGTCCACCAAGACTCGTCTACGTCATGTATTCGGACCCACGCTGAAAAATGTGGTTTGTTCGTGTCAAAGAAATAATCCATCGCGCCCTGTATGCGTGATTCAACATCCTCGAACTGGGCATGCTGAATCCAATATTGGGCGGCATACTGAACAAGAGGAATGTTTTCGATCCTGTTTTCGTCGGTGTGGTCATCTAGACGGAGTAAGACGCCGAGACAAGCCTGAGCGAGAATCGCGTGTGAAGGCCCGAAGGGAATATGAAACCGGGATACCTCTCCAATAGAACTCGCGAGCCGATCCGAGGTCAGGAATTCTTTAACGGAGAAATGCGAGAATTGAACAACGCGGGAGCCATCGTCAATGATTACGGTCACCAAACTGGAACACGCTGATAGCACCGCCTCTTCTTGGTCCTCCCAGCGCCAATCCGAGTTCAATTTCGTGACACCTCCAGCTTTGAAGTCGATTGCCAGCAGCTCCGCGAGCTCCTCCACCCGAAGCGGTCGCGCGGCCACCATGAGACATTGCAAGAGTCGGTACGAATGTTCCCGGTTCGCATTGCTGATCTCCTTCAAGATACGCTCGTAGGTCTCGTCCAGTGATTTGGGCAATTCCTCGAGGACGCGACGCACGTTAGTTGGGAAGCAGTGCCGAAGGACCTCCAATTGGCAGTAAACCCATCGAAACCTGTTTGAGAGTATGAGACGACGGGACAATCGTGAGCATTCGAAGATACCCTCACATGCCGTCTGCTTTCTTTGCGAGCTTATTGATGACCGCATCCTTTTCCTCGTCGCGCCATCTCTTCATCTTTCTGTCTGAGTGAACAACATTGATAATGTAATCGGAGATGTCCTGGATTTGTCCGCTTTCGTCGTGGAGGGATACTTGTTGAGTTGCCAGAGGCTGAAGGGCGGTACGGATGTCGAACTCTGGTCGACTTGTGAGACATAGACGCAGAGTTGGATGGCGGAGCTTGACAAGCTCATCCACAAGGTCCAATAACTTTTCACGAGGTGACGGCAACCCTGAACCGTTGGGACACTCGTCAAGAGCGTCCATAATAAGATAGATTGGCACTTGTCGTTCGGTCGCCAGCATATACTTGAGGCATTGCGAAAGTGAGTCGTTAGTTGGTTGTTCCGATCCTCGTTTGTGTGCAGAGTACAAGGAGAAAAGGGCGTCACAGAATATATCTGATTGATCGGAGAGTTGGACGAGCAGGGACGATAATAATGCGCGGGAGTCCTGTTTCGCTGTGTCCTTGAAATCGAAGTAAAAATAGGCTAAGTAAGCCGACCTGGCAATGGACACGGATTTGAGATCCCGGATGATCACAGAGCTTGTCGATCATATAAGTTTAATTACGCAACTCGGTGGGAGGATAACGCACCTGAGAATAGTCTTCCCAGAGCCAGCTATTAATCCAGGAGTCGTTAGTGACAATTACAGCTCAGATGGTGATGGGATATGTACGTTTTCCGTGAATCCATAACAATGAGCCGGATGCTTTCCAATCTGCGAGAGTGTTCCCTTTGGTGCACCACGCTGCGGTACCCTCGTGATGGGCACCAGATGCGGCGTTGTAATTGACAGATGGATCGGGGGGAGCGATCCATTTTCGAAGGTCCTTGCGTAGCTCATTCCCTGTGAGAGAGGTCAAGCATTGTGATCGATGGTGATGACTCTGATGAGGTTAGAAGATGACGAACGGTTTAGGTCGGTGACTTGGTTGACTACTTGTTGAATCGCTACTCTGGTCTCCTTCACACCTAACCATGTAAAAGGCTGAGGCCTGAGGGCTGATCCGGCTAATGCGGGTTTAACTCACCTTCGATGACTGAACCGACTTTGTGGTCGACGCCCTCCACCTTGTCATGAATGCCACGACTGATCTCCAGGGCTTCTGCTGCTGCCATCCGAGCCTCCTCTTGCGTCAACTTATCTAACCGCTGCAGCGCATCCTCGACATCATTTCTTCCGACCAGCCTCTTGAGATACTTCTCTGCACGAAAGTCAATATTTAGGGAGATATCAACCACGAAGGACATACTGGTTCGTCCCTGCCTGACCTCCTTCGTCACAATCCCAAGGATCGAGAGTACTTCAACCATGATCTTTACGATGATGTCCGTCATGGCAGTCGTCGGCCGGACCTCTACATATTTTTCAAGCCGCTTGAAAAAGTATTCCAAACGGCCAAACAGGTCTACAAGAGCATCTCGACTAGCGCGGACATCCTTAACGGCCTAAGAGATAGAGGTGACACCAAGACACACAAGCCGGGTCAGGTCAGATGCCCACCTGGAGGAGGACGCCAATCCCAGCAAAGATCGCATTCGAAGGTGGGAATACCTGTAGTCACACATGTTAGAGATTAGACTTCGAGCGGCTTAAGGTCTCGCAATTACCAGCCCAAGACCATTGCCGAGGGTCGCGGTGAACGCGTACAAGACATTTACAGTGGGATCCAGCCACTTTGTCAACTTTTCATGTGCGATTTGAGATTGATCGAACGCTTGGACTTGAGCTCGAAGCACGGTGAGGATGGCATCAGGAGAGTCGCAGGACTTCAGCTGGATGGCTAGGGGATGGGAAGCAATGTCTTTCTTTGTCTGCCTCTTATATGCTTCCAAAGCAGTTGTAAAGATTGTGTGAAAGTTTGTAGAAGACGTGGAGGTAGACGGGATTTGGGACATTGTACTAGTTGGAGGGGTGGCCGCTTAGGGGATAACAGGAAGATCGCGCACGTCGTGAATTACGGCTGGGATGCCTCGTGTCCAACAGATAGCCGCCCTGAATATTCCTAGGGTGCCAGGCACCATGGGCTATGACAGACGCGCACATACAACAATAACACTCAGTCCGAGAAGCAATTGACTCGCAGTCTCATAGTGAGCATCAATTTACAGAATGTGGCCATGAAGACTAGGAAGCCCATGCAGCACACGACGCGACTAGTAATACAACATATAAAGCCGATCTGCTAATCCTCCTTCTGACTTGAGGATATCAACATACTCATTGCCAACGCGAACTATCAATAATCTCCTATGTCTTGACGGCGACGAACAACTGCCCCATCCGCGCCCGGACGCCGTGCTCCAACGCATCGCACCAGCGTCCCAGTTCCCATGACCGCCGCAGAGCAGATCTGGTTCCCGTGTCAATAATTCTTGCTAGCTCGGTACTCTGCCCGGCGTGCGGCGAGCGTGGACATCGAGCGCGGGTCGTTGTTCCTCGAAAAGAGGAGCAGCGCCGTGCATGGGGGAAGCGCCGCATGTAGCGCTGTCAAGTGCGCATTCACGTTCGCCACGGCTGCAAACAGGCTGTCGTCGTTGGTGTCTGGGGGCGATAGCGACGGCGGGTTCTCCGCGTTTTCCGTCTTTGTCTCTGGCAAACCCACCAAGTTTTGGTCTCCTGCATTTTCTGCGCAGACGAGGCTGTCCGCGCTTGCTTTAGGCGTGGTCCCTGTGGCGAATTAAGCAACCACAGATGGTATAGGACTGGATGGTCAGCGGGAGGATTGATAGAGGGGTCACGCACACCCAACTTGAAGGGCATCCGCCAACCCCATCAGTCGCCCGAATATCAATTTGTGGAAGTCCAGCGCTCCTAGCAGCCTGTCGAGAACCTCCGCGTCATTCGCACATGCGACGGTCGTGGCGGGCGCAATGGCCGAGGTACCGTGCCAGGCGCCAGGGTTGCTGTGGTCGATGATCGCTGTGTGCGTGCACGCGCCGTTTGACCCGCGATTGCGCGAGTGCGAACGCACGATGTGCGCCAGGATCAGCTCATAATCTGCCCCAAACTCCCTGTATCCGGGCCCTTGGCCGTAAAATCCTCAACTTGATCGCAGCAGGACGAAGTGTGGAGGGGCTCACTGTTCTTAATCCTGGCTCTAAGTAGATCTATGCACGCACGCGCGTCTTCTTCCAGATTGTGCCTGCCAGGCCCACTGTCCCGTATAATGTGTCCGAGCCACTTGCGCGTAAGCTATGCCAGTCCCGGCTTGAGAGGTCGAGCGCACGGTTGGTGGAAGAGTAGCGCAGTGTCGATGCAGCGTGGGTGCGCAAGATGAAGGACATGTAGATCCGATTTGAGCGAATGGCCCAACAGGGTCACCGAAGGCTTCATCAGTGTGCGAAGATGCATCTGCACGTTGGCGAGCGACATTTTTACAGGGTCGAGCGCTGCAGCTGTTATTCCAGATAAACATGGAATGGGATAAAGTGAGAGAAATACAGATTGCTTGCCAACTTACCAGGTGAGATAGTCGGTGATCGCGCTTGGTGCGACATATGTTGATGGTGTCTTTGCGTTTGAGAATCTCCGAGTTCGAGTATAAAAATTCCAGTCTGTGTGGGTGAGAGGAGACTGACGACGTTACTTGCCTTTTTCAGCGCGTGACCGGATGCGGATAAATGACAGCATTGCTGAAGTATACCTTTGTGAGACGCTATTTCCGTTTCGTACCTATCTGATCATTTCCACGCGTTCGTGGTGCAAACCCGCGCGTTAGTTCGCTTTGTGTCTCGTTTTCCCGTACATTACCACCTCGGATCTCAGATCAATGTCCCGAACCATCACCCGGTAGTACCAGTTGACCAAGGATTCGTTATCGTGTTGCCCTGCGGAAGCAGAGCATAAAAACTTCGTACTGTACAGTTCATATTTTCTCTACTTTATAAGTACCTATTTTTCGTATCGTAGCGCCGTTAGTCGTTGCCTTCTAGTGTGCAAAGACTGAGAGCTGTTACTTCGTGCATTTAACGCTCCCGCACACAACTACTCATTAACATATTTATTTTGCTCGATATCTATTCTATTTCCCCCATAACTTGCTATAAGCATAAGTTCCGTTTCCACTCTATCACTGACAGTATGGTGTAGCACATCTAATACGTCGTCAACAAATCCCACATTCCCATGAATCTCACTCTTTGTCCGCCTTCCGTTCTCGCTCTACCACGGCTAGACAATTATCCTCAATATACTCAGTGCCTTCGAGGAACGAGCGCGTGGAACCACTCTCCCAGCATCTGGGCAAAGATCTTTGTTTTCCTTGGGATGTATGCTCCTGTTCTCGCGTCCTCCGGCGCTCTCGTCCATCATTTCAAGTTTCTGCTTTAAGACACTTCTTTTAAGCTACTTTTAAACTACTGCTGCGCATGGGTTCTCTACTCCTGAAGGCGACCTCCCTGATACGATCGCGATCATGTAGTCGCTCTTCGCAATCATCAACTGCAAGCATTCGCCGTTCGTCCATTGGTCCGCATTCACGTTTGCCATGGGGTCCCTCATTTGGGTCCTCAGAGGAGCCGTCGGTCTTTCTGCTGCACTCAGGGGGATGTCCTGTCCTCATGTCTTTTTATATAATGACGGTGATAGACGTCGATCGGAATGCCTAAAGACAGTTTCTGTGAATCACACCTACCACTCTCTAACAAGACTGATCCCTATATCTTGCGACGGTGTTCTCGACTCTGATAATAAAGCACGACTACTGTATTGTACTGTACATAAAATGATAACATGGGAGACATTTACACGTGTTGATAAGACGATCATTCGGAAGGATTGCTCGTATTCCACAAACGATTTCGCTACATAAATAATCATGGGTTCCGGTGAATCGCTGTAGTAAGAGTCAATGTATAGTAAACAAGCACGGCAATCGTCACTTACATGGACCAATAAGTCAAACACAGATGATACTATACCCCGTCTCCTTTGTTCATTCCAGAGTTCTCGGAGAGTAATTCTACAATTTCCTCGTCCAGCCGTCTATGGGCTACCTCGGACGCGGTCTTTCCGCTGAGGTTGCGCACCTGTATATCCGCACCGTAGTCCAGGAGTAACCGCACAACTTCTAGAGTTCTTCCCCACCAACACTCGGCTGCTTTATGCAAAGGGGTTAATCCCTCGTCATTCCGGGCGTTGACCTTCGCATTGCGCTCGAGTAGTATCCGAGCAACCTCGAGGTGACCTTCGGCTGCTGCAAGATGCAGTGCAGTATTTCCGTGGTTGTCGCAGACATGTGCATCCGCATTGTGGTCCAGCAATAGCTGTATAACGATGAGGTTTCCACGTGCAGATGCTCTGAGAAATGGGGTAGATCCGTCGTCGTTCTGGGAATCGACCTCCGCGTCGCGCTCAAGTAGCATCCGAGCAACCTCGAGGTGACCCTTCGGCTGCTGCAAGATGCAGTGGAGTGTTTCGATGGTTGTCACGGACATGTGCATCCGCATTGTGGTCCAGCAATAGCTGCACAACGATGGGTTTTCCACGTGCCGATGCTCTGAGAAATGGGGTAGATCCGTCGTCGTTCTGGGAATTGACCCCCGCGTTGTGCTCGAGTAGTATCCGAGCAACCTCGAGGTGGCCTTTGGCTGCTGCGAGATGCAGTGATGTATTTCCGTGGTTGTCGCAGACATGTGGATCCGCATTGTGGTCCAGCAATAACTGCACAAAAATGGGGTTTCCACGTGCCGATGCTCTGAGAAATGGGGTATATCCGTCGTCGTCCTGGGAATTGACCTCCGCGTCGCGCTCAAGTAGTATCCGAGCAACCTCGAGGTGACCTACGGCTGCTGCAAGATGCAGTGGTGTATTTCCGTCGTTGTCGCGGACATGTGCATCCGCATTGTGGTCCAGCAATAACCGTACAACCTCTGGTTGCGCACCCTCCGGACATTTCGATGCTTGGTGTAAGGGGGTACGTCCGGCGTTATCCTGGCTATTGACTCTCGCATTGTTCTCGAGAAGTATCTGGGCAATCTCGAAGCGCCCACGGTACGCTGCCGAATGTAGTGGAGTCCAGCCGTCGTGAGTCTGGGAGTTCACGGACGCGCCATGGTCGAGCAGCCACCTCGCAACGTCAGGATGTTCGAATCGGGACGCAAAGTGTAGTGGGGTCCACTTGATCTCGTTGACGGCATTCACATCTGCACCGCGCTCTATCAGGAGCTTCGCAACTTCGACATGTCCCTCCTCGAATAGCGTAGCATGCAAAGGAGTCCCATACCGGCCGACCTGAGCACTTGCGTGCTCTGGATATTTGTCCAGGAGACGTTCTACTAGACCGCGGAACCCACAGAGTGCGGCATAGTATAAGGGAGCTGCTGGGGTCAGCGCTGCAGTATCCCATTTGGAAACCCAATTATATGTCCACGGAGACTTGTCTACGTCATGTATTCGGACCCACGCTGAAAAATGTGGTTTGTTCGTGTCAAAGAAATAATCCATCGCACCCTGTATGCGCGATTCAACATCCTCGAACTGGGCATGCTGAATCCAATATTTGGCAGCATACTGAACAAGAGGAATGTTTTCGATCCCGTTTTCGCCGGTGTGGTCATCTAGGCGGAGTAAGACGCCGAGACAGGCCTGAGCGAGAATCGCGTGTGAAGGCCCGAAGGGAATATGAAACCTGGATACCTCTCCAATAGAACTCGCGAGCCGATCCGAGGTCAGGAATTCTTTAACGGAGAAATGCGAGAATTGAATAATGCGGGAGCCATCATCAGTGATTACGGTCACCAAACTGGAACACGCTGATAGCACTGCCTCTTCTTGGTCCTCCCAGCGCCAATCCGAGTTCAATTTCGTCACACCTCCAGCTTTGAAGTCGATTGCCAGCAGCTCCGCGAGCTCCTCCACCCGAAGCGGTCGGGCGGCCACCATGATGTTGATTATGGGAAGTGGGCGGGAGCTCGGGACACGCGCGAGGCGAACTAGATAGAGACAATACTCAGGAATCGCGCGTGTACGAGCGATGACTCTATTTACCTAGATAGAGACAATACTATTCTAGGTGTGAGCATACTGTGTGTAGAGACTAAGTAGGGAACGTTCTCACCTCAGGAATCGCGCGTGTACGAGCGATGACTGAGGTGGTCGGACGATGTAGCGATCGTATATAACTAATGGCTCGGAAATCAAAAGGAAAGAAATAACGTACTATAGCGACACTGGTACGAATTAGGTACGAAGCTATATTAGTTGACAGACTAAAAGTGTATACTAACGCGGCGTGCGACGTCGCGGTGCGCTCGCAGGCGCTGGCATTTCCAACACTCCCCCTCACTTCGCGCGCAGTCCAAGGCCGGCGGTGAAGTGTTTGACCTTCGGGGATGGCAGCGCCTTGGTGAGAACGTCAGCCACCATGTCTTCAGTAGGGCAATATACGAGCCGGACTACGCCCTGATCGACCACCCAACGGATGAAGTGGTAGCGCACATCAATATGCTTGGTGCGTGCGTGGTATTGGTGGTCGCGTGCAAGCGCGATGGCGGACTGGTTGTCGCATAGCATCGTGGTGGGGTCCTTGAAGGGGCCGAATACCTCGGAAAGAAGGCTGCGCAGCCAGAGCGCCTCCTTCAGCCCGTGCGTTGCTGCGACGTACTCGCTCTCAGTGGTGGAGAGCGAGACGATCTCCTGCCGCTTTGAGGACCACGAGACGGCGCCGCCGTCGATGAGGAATGCGTAGCCTGAGATCGCACGGCGATCCTCAGCCATGCTGCCGTCTGCGTCGGTGTAGCCAGCGAGGGTGCGGCGTGCTTCGCCGTACGAGAGCCACAGGTCGCGCGAGCCAGCCAGATAGCGATAGATTCGCTTTACGGCTTCCCAATGCGCGGGACCTGGGTTGGAGGCGAAACGTGCCACAGTGGACACGGCGAAGGAAATGTCGGGGCGCGTAGCGAGTGCTGCCCAGTTGAGGGCGCCGACTGCCTCGCGATAGGGGACGTCGCGCATGGCCGCGAACTCGGCCGCGCTTGTTGGCGCCTGCTCAGATGTGAGCTTCGCCTGCACGTCCATCGGGGTTGACAGGGGTTTGAGGTCGTCGAAGTTGAAACGCTTGAGGATGGCATCGATGTATGCCCGCTGAGAAAGGTGGATAGTGCCGGCCGCGCGATCGCGCTTCACCTCGATGCCGAGCATCCAGTGAAGCTCGCCGAGGTCAGTGACCTCGACGTGCTTGCTGAGGCCGGCCTTGAGGGCGTCGATGAGGCGCGGTGTGCTTGCGGCAATGGTGCAGTCGTCGACGTGGACTGCGATGACGACGAGCTCGCGTGCCGCAGCGTTCGTCTTGTAGTAGACTGCCTGGTCGACTGAGCATTGCGAGAAGCCGAGTTTTGAAAGGATGGAAGTGAAAGTTTGGTACCAGCGGCGACCAGCTTGCTTCAGGCCGTACAAGGCCTTCTGCAATCGCAGGACTCGCGTTCCCGCGCCTGGTGCCGCGTGCCCGGGGGGATGTTGCATGTATAAGACTTCGTCGTCCCGCAGGGTGCCGTTGAGGTACGCGCCCTTGATGTCGACTTGGTGTAGGATGAGTTTGAGACGGTTGGCCATCGCGATGAGAGCGCGTGACGATGCGAGCTTCGCGACGGGGGCGTAAGTGTCATCGTAGTCGATTCCGTCGATTTGAGAGAATCCCTGGGCGACAAGGCGGGCCTTGTAGCGGGCGATGTTCCCGGCGGCGTCCTTCTTCGCCTTGAAGACCCATTTCGAGCCGATGATGTTGGCTCCGGGCGGTGCGTCTTCCAACCTCCAAGTGCCCGCGGCCTTGAGCGTGGCGAGCTCTTCGCTGATGGCCTTCTCCCAGAAGGGCCATTCGGGGCGGCGCTTGGCCTCGGCGAGCGTTCGTGGCTCCAAAGCCTCGGCATCGGCGGTCTCGGCGGCGAGGACGTGCTCAAGCCATTGCGAGTCCTCAAGTGCCTCGAATGCACTCTCGACGGACCAGACTCCCCCTGCCTCTTCACCCTCTTCATCAAATCCGCCGGGGAGCTGAATCCCGGTGGTAATGGATGGGTCGGAACGGCGCGCGGACGAGACGCCTGCGCCGCTCAGCAACTCGCGAAGGGCGCGCGAAGGCCTGCGATTGCGAACCGGCCGAGGGGTCCTGCCTGGGTCGCCTTCGTCGTCGCCCTCCGCACCCGATGCAGATGTGCGTGAGGAGTCAGAAAGCGGGGTGAGTGGTGATGGGGGTGATGATGAGCGCTGCGCCTTCTGCGCGCGGGTTTGGATGGGTGAGAGTGGCGGTTTGGAGGGAGTGGAAGGGGAAGATGGAGTTGAGGGGGTTGGCGGCGCGGTACGCTGCTCGCGCTCAGTGCCCGGGATCAGTAATTGCTCCCCCTCGAGCTGCGGTGCCGCGCTGAAGTAGACGTTGCGCTCCGTCGTAACATTGCGTGTAGATGAAAAATATACCCTGTGGGCATGCGACTCTGTGTCGAAGCCCAGCCAACGTCCCTCCCGCGCCCGTGCGTCCAGCTTGGTGCCACCATCGTCGTGTACCCACACATTCGCGCCCCATCGCTGCAAGCCCGACAGGTCGGGTGCGCGTCCGAGCAGCGCCTGGTGCGGCGTCAGGCCTCCAAGAGCCCGCGTTGACGTGCGGTTCTTGAGCCACGTTGCGTGCCGCAGGGCCTCGCCCCAGAGGAACTTGGGCAGACCGCTTGAGTGGGTGAACGCCCGAATGCGCTCGGCGAGCGTGCGGTTCAACCGCTCGGCGACGCCGTTGAGTTGAGGGGTGTCGTGCACGGTGAGTCTTCTTGCCGTGCCCGCCGCCTTGAGGTGCTGGTCGAAGGCTTCACTGAGGTACTCCCCGCCGCGGTCCGACCGGAGGATTTTGATGGCAGCGCAGTGCTGCTGCGTCAGCGCCCATGCCTCAAATGACTTGTACGCGCTAAGGGCCTCCGCCTTGGTGTGCAGGAGGTATGTGACGGTGTAGCGCGTCGCGTCGTCGGTGAAGGTGATGAAGTACCGGCACCCGCGTTTACTGGTGACGGGCGCCGGTCCCCACACGTCTGTGTGGACTTCCTCGCCAAACGCTTGAGCTTGCGGGGCGTTGCGCATCTTCGGGACGGGTTTGCGAGTTGCGCGCGCAAAAATGCATGCGTCGCACTGCGTTTCGGGTGAGCTGGGATCCAACTTGATCCCTGTGACGAGCCCCTTTTCGACGAGGGCTCGTGCACTGGCGGGGGCAATGTGACCCATGCGGCGGTGGAGCTCCATCACGGAGATGGTCTCGACAGCGTGGGCGGCTTCTACGGGGTGGGTGATGCGGTACAGGCCGCGCTCGGACTGGGGGATGCGGGCGACACGTTCACCGCCTGGTGCAAAGAGCTCAAGGTGTCCGCCACCGATTGAGGTGCGGTATCCTTTCCGATCCAGAGCGCCAAGGGATACCAACGTGTATCCAACGGCCGGCGCGTGGAGGACGTCGGCGAGGGTGAGGGTGGATGAGGTGCTGCCGTTCGGCGCATGGACGGCGAGGGTGCCCTTCCCAACGGCTGGGAACCTCTGCTGGTTCGCAGCGTTGAGGTATACGGGCGGGTCGAGGACGGTGTAGGTGGCGAAGTCGGACTTGTAAGGGGATATGTGTCGAGTCGCGCCAGAGTCGTATAGTTCTACGCGCTCGCCGAGGTCCTCGCTGGCAGGCGTGATAGCAGCCGCCGCGTCCTCCGAATCGCCCTCCTCACATAGCCAGTCGCTGTCGTCGATGAGGTCGACGTCGCCCAGGTCTGGCGCTCCTAAGGAAAGGTCCACGGCCCAGCACTCGTCTGCGTCTCCGCCTGTGGTCGCGACAGCGTTCGCGGAACCTACTGGCTTCGTTTCGGACTTGGGTGCCTCGTTGCCGGGCTTCTCCTCCTTCTTAGGGGATCGGCACTCTCGTGCGTAGTGGCCTAGCTTGCCACAGTTGAAGCACTTGCCCTTCCGCCGCTTCCTGCCGCCTTCGCCGGTGCCTGTAGCTGCAAGAGCTTCATCTCCAGCTGCCTGAGTCCTGGCACTGGACTGGTTTGAGCGTGGCTGAGACTTGAGGTTCTTCAGCCGGTCCGCCTCATCGCAAATGTACTGGATGAGGGTGTCCGTGTCGACGGTGGTGACGTGATGGACAAGGCGTGCGGCAGAGAGGATGCTCGACGCGAAGCTTGCGAGCACGTCTGGGATACCTCGGAGCACCGTGCGTTGGTAGTCCGCGTTGCTGATCTGGACACCGACTGCTGTCAACTCCTCCTTCTTGAGGCGTACGCTCGTCAAGAAGGTGCGGACGTCTCCCCCCCTCGGACAGCGCATCTCGCGGAATGCGTTCTCGAGGTCGCTCTGCGCGAAGACACTCTTCGCGGTGAAGTCCTCTTTGATGCGTTCCCAGCGGAGATGGGCGGTTGGGTAGGCCCCCATGCAGACGACGGTCGCGTCAGGAAGCCGCTGCGAAAGCAGGTACTTCGCGACCTGGTCGTCATAGGTCCACTTTTCCTGTGCTGCCTTCTCCGCGTCCGTGACGTTCGAGGCGTCCTTCGGAGTTGGGTATACATTGGAGCCGTCGAAGAAACCCCAGCGGTGTGTCACTTGCATTGCTTCCCGGAAGCGGATGACGAAAATCGCCCAGTTCGCGCCGTCGGGAGTGAGGCAGGGGATGTTGGCAGGGAGTTGTTCTACAGTGGAGGAAGGAGTGGGAGGTGGTGGTGCCAAGGATGATGAGGCCGAAGGCGACGAGGATGGTCCGCTTGTGGTCATAGTTGGAGAGACGAGAGCGAGAGCGACAGAGACAAGGTGATTTGCAGTGTTGGTTTAGCGTGGTACACCAGGGCCCATAACCTGTTGATTATGGGAAGTGGGCGGGAGCTCGGGACACGCGCGAGGCGAACTAGATAGAGACAATACTCAGGAATCGCGCGTGTACGAGCGATGACTCTATTTACCTAGATAGAGACAATACTATTCTAGGTGTGAGCATACTGTGTGTAGAGACTAAGTAGGGAACGTTCTCACCTCAGGAATCGCGCGTGTACGAGCGATGACTGAGGTGGTCGGACGATGTAGCGATCGTATATAACTAATGGCTCGGAAATCAAAAGGAAAGAAGTAACGTACTATAGCGACACTGGTACGAATTAGGTACGAAGCTATATTAGTTGACAGACTAAAAGTGTATACTAACGCGGCGTGCGACGTCGCGGTGCGCTCGCAGGCGCTGGCATTTCCAACACATGAGACATTGCAAGAGTCGGTACGAATGTTCCCGGTTCGCATTGTTGATCTCCTTCAAGATACGCTCGTAGGTCTCGTCCAGTGATTTGGGCAATTCCTCGAGGACGCGACGCACGTTAGTTGGGAAGCAGTGCCGAAGGACCTCCAATTGGCAGTAAACCCATCGAAACCTGTTTGAGAGTATGAGACGACGGGACAATCGTGAGCATTCGAAGATACCCTCACATGCCGTCTGCTTTCTTTGCGAGCTCCTTGATGACCACATCCTTTTCCTCGTCGCGCCATCTCTTCATCTTTCTGTCTGAGTGAACAACATTGATAATGTAATCGGAGATGTCCTGGATTTGTCCGCTTTCGTCGTGGAGGGATACTTGTTGAGTTGCCAGAGGCTGAAGGGCGGTACGGATGTCGAACTCTGGTCGACTTGTGATACATAGACGCAGAGTTGGATGGCGGAGCTTGACAAGGTCATCCACAAGGTCCAGTAACTTTTCACGGGGCGGTGGCAACCCCGAGCCATTCGGACACTCATCAAGAGCGTCCAGGATAAGATAGATTGGCACTTGACCTTCGGTCGCCAGCATATACTTGAGGCATTGCGAAAGTGAGTCGTTAGTTGGTTGTTCCGATCCTCGTTTGTGTGCAGAGTACAAGGAGAGAAGGGCGTCACAGAATATATCTGATTGATCGGAGAGTTGGACGAGCAGGGACGATAATAATGCGCGGGAGTCCTGTTTCGCCGTGTCCTTGAAATCGAAGTAAAAGTAGGCGAAGAACGCCGGCCCGGCAATGGACATAGATTTGATATCCTGGATGATCACAGAGCTTGTCGATCATATAAGTTTGATTATGCAACTCGGTGGGGGGGTAACGCACCTGAGAATAGTCTTCCCAGAGCCAGCTATTAATCCAGGAGTCGTTAGTGACAATTACAGCTCAGATGGTGATGGGATATGTACGTTTTCCGTGAATCCATAACAATGAGCCAGATGCTTTCCAATCTGCGAGAGTGTTCCCTTTGGTGCACCACGCTGCGGTACCCTCGTGATGAGCACCAGATGCGGCGTTGTAATTGACAGATGGATCTGGGGGAGCGATCCATTTTCGAAGGTCCTTGCGTAACTCATTCCCTGTGAGAGAGGTCGAGGATTTGTGATCGATGGTGATGAGGTTAGAAGATGACGAACGGTTTATGTCGGTAACTTGGTTGACTACTTGTTGCATCGCTACTCCGGTCTCCTTTACACCTAACCATGTAAAAGGCTGAGGGCTGATTCGAGGGCCGGCCAATGCGGGTTTAACTCACCTTCGATGACTGAAGCGACTTTGTGGTCGACACCCTCCACTTTGTCATAAACGCCACGAGTGATCACCAGGGCTTCTGCTGCTGCCATCCGAGCCTCCTCTTGCGTCAACTTATCTAACCGCTGCAGCGCATCCTCGACGTCATTCCTTCCGACAAGCCTCTTGAGATACTTCTCTGCATGAATGTCAATATTTGGGGACTCGGAGATATCAACCACGAAGGACATACTGGTTCGTCCCTGCCTGACCTCCTTCGTCACGATCCCAAGGATCGAGAGTACTTCAACCATGATCTTTACGATGATGTCCGTCATGGCTGTCGTCGGCCGGACTTCTACATATTTTTCAAGCCGCTTGAAAAAGTATTCCAAACGGCCAAACAGGTCTACAAGAGCATCTCGACTAGCGCGGACATCCTTAACGGCCTAAGAGATAGAGGTGACTCCGAGACACACAAGCCGGGTCAGGTCAGATGCCCACCTGGAGGAGGACACCAATCCCAGCAAAGATCGCATTCGAGGGTGGGAATACCTGTAACAACACTTGTCAGAGATTAGACCTCGCGCAGCTTAACGTCTCGCAATTACCAGCCCAAGACCATTGCCGAGGGTCGCGGTGAACGCGTACAAGACATTTACAGTGGGATCCAGCCACTTTGTCAACTTTTCATGTGCGGTTTGAGATTGATCGAACGCTTGGACCTGAGCTCGAAGCACGGTGAGGATGGCGTCGGGAGAGTCGCAGGACTTCAGCTGGATGGCTAGGGGATGGGAGGCAATGTCTTTCTTTGTCTGCCTCTTGTACGCTTCCAAAGCAGTTGTAAAGATTGTCTGGAAGTCTGTAGAAGGCGTGGAGGTAGACGGGACTTGGGACATTGTGCTAGTCGAAGGGGGTGGATGGTTAGGGGATAACAGGAAGATTGCGCTGGAAGGAGGGCACGTCGTGAATTACGGCTAGGACGCCTCGTGTTCAACAGATAGCCGCCCAGATATTCCTAGGGTGCCAGGCACCATGGGCTATGACAGACGCGCCCGTACAATAACGCTCAGTCCGGGTACTCCGACGGATCAACGCAAAACGACTCGGTAGGGGCTGCAGCAATCCTCATCAAGCCGGGTAAGGAGGCGACGACCCTACACTACCACTTAGGACCGGCGGCGCAACACACCGGTATTCCAAGTAGAACTGGTTGAGCCAATCCTAGGCCTACAGCCGATCAGATCCGAAGAAGACAACAAGACCAGCGTAGCGTTAGGAATAGACAACCAAGCGGCAATATCAGTGGTAACCTCTCCAGGCAGCAAATCGGGACACTACCTGGCCGACCACTTCCACTCCTCAGCGTCGAAGCTACGCAAAAACAGAGTGTCAAAGTTTACGCTAACTATACGCTGGACGGCGGGACATGTTGACATTTTGCGCAACGAGAAGGCGGACGAAGAAGCAAAGGCTGCAGCAGATGGGGGAGTCGTCGACACCAGACGACCTCCCACCACTGCTTCGAAAAACACTCAAGATAAACAAAGCCGCGTCGAGGCAAAGCTCCAAGGACAAACTCAAAACATGGGGGAAAGGAGACTGGCAGATGTCGCCGCGTGCTCACAAATTTAAACACCTAGATGTATCATTACCATCCCAGAATTTCCTGAAACTGACGAGTGAGCTGGTTATCCCAACTCAGAATGGGGCACTTCCCGTTGAACGCATATCTATACAGGTTCAAAAGAACAGAAAGTGCACAATGCCCCGCCTGCGGGCATAAGTTAGAAACCCCCAACACTTCGTACTGGACTGCCCAGCATACATACACGAACAGTGGACGCTCCTCAAAGGAAAGCGGGCAGGAGACAAAATATTCACAAAGTTGCTAAAAGATCCCAAAACCATCATCTCGCTAGTCAAGTTCATCCAAGAAACAGACAGATTCACCCAAGAGGGCACGGAGGCACCATAAAGAGGAAGGAGCAGGGAAGGAAAAGACAGGAAAGGAGAGACACGCGGGAAGGGATCACGACAAATACACACTCTCCTCATCAACACGCACCCAAAAAATACATCCCCACAACTCGCCGGACCAAATAGGTCCACTCAAGACTCGTAGGGCCAGGAGGAAGACGCAGTCGCAAGCCCAAGCCACCAACCGAAGGCAGCCCAAGACCTCGAATTTCGGCAGGCAACTCGCGCCAAGGCGGTACATCCGCCCCTCTGACCTCAACGGTTGACAGGAAGCCAAGCCACTCCCCCTCTGGGGAGTTGGGGGGACTTATGATGCTCAGAACCTTTCACGGATGCGAAGTCACACGTATTAGTCTAACAGTCTTGTGCTACATAGGGTAATAGGCCCGGAGGCGCACGTTAATGGATTCAAAAAAAACAAAAAAAACACTCAGTCCGAGAAGCAATAGACTCACAGCCGTCGTCATCGTATGCTCTATCAGAATGATCGCCAAGACGCTCGATCCCGACGCATCACTGGCACCTACGCGTGGTAAGACTAAACTTCCGGCCGGCGATGCCGACGGTGCGTCGAACCTGGTCAGGCTCAAACACGCTTTCGGAGAATGCCCTTAACGACGTCTGACCGCCTCGCTTGTTGTCGTGAGTAGGCGCAGGGGACGGATGTAAGTGAACGGGTGGTGTACGAGGGAGGTTGGATCGGACGCTTGAGCCTGAGGAGCACGGGATTCTACTGGTTTGTGTGGATTACTGGCACCCCCTGTCTGAGGATGTCAAGTTTGCTACAGATTCCTCTCACACAAACACCCATCGACAAACTCCTGTCGGGGATGGGAGTTGATTCTCCCCTTTTTTATTCTAGCTTGAGATAAACTTGCGAGAGCATGAGTGCCTCGTAGTGAGCATGAATTTACAGAGTGGGGCCATGAAGACTAGGAAGCCCATGCAGCACACGACGCGACTGGTATACAAAATATAGAGTCGATCCGCTGATCCGCCTTCTGGCTTGAGAGTTAGCAAGGATATAATTTCAACATATTTCTTACTAACGCGAACTATCAATAATCTCCTACGTCTTGGCCGCGACGGACAACAGCCCCATCCGCGCCCGGACGACCGCCTCGTGCGCCAGATCGTCCGCTGCACCGCACCAGCGCCCCCTCCCCCAATTCCCGTGGCCGCCCCAGAGCTGCTCTGGTTCCCGTGCCGCTGATTCTGGCTGGCTTGTTACTCTGCCCGGCGTGCGGCGAGCGTGGACATCGAGCGCGGGTCGCTGTGCTCCGAGAACAGGAGCAGTGCTGTGCGCGGTGGGAGCGCTGCGTGTAGCGCTGTCAGACGAGCGTTTGGGTTCTTCACGGTTGCGAACAGAGAGTTACCGTTGCCATCTGGCGGCGGCGGCGGTGTCTCCGCATTTTCCGTCTTTGTCTCTGCTGCGCCGGTCAGGTTTTTGATTTTCAGCATTTCCCGCGCAGGCGAGGTCGTCCGCGCCTGCTTTGGGCGTGATCCCTGCGTCGATTTAATCGACCACCGATGAGATAGGACGAGAGGCTCGGCGAGAGGATTGAGAGAAGGGCCACGCACACCCAAGGGCATCCGCCGACCCCATGTCGCCCGAGCAGCAGTACGTCGAGAACCTCCGCATCATTCACATAGGCGACGGTCGTGGCGGGGGCAGTCGCCGACGTGGGACGAACAAGTAAGGAGGGACGTACCGTTCTTAATCTTAGCTTCAGAGTAGATCTATGCACGCAAGCGCGTCTCTGGGATTGGGCCCGTCGGGCCCGTGATCCTGGGCCCGAGCCACTTGCGCGTAAGCCATGCCAGTCCCGGCTTGAGAGGTCTTCCGCGCGGGTGGTGGAAGAGTAGCGCAGTGTTGATGCGGCTTGGGTACGCAAGATGAAGCGCATGTAGGTCTGATTCGAGCGAGTGGCCAAAAAGGGTCGTCGAAGGCTTCATGAGTACGCGACGATGCGTCTGCACCGGGGAGAGTCGTTGTTACAGTGTCGAGCGTTGCAGTCGTAATTCCAGAAAAACTTGGGTTAGAGTTAAGTGCGAAAAAGACAGATCACCGCGGGTGAGATAGTCGGTGATCGGGCTCGGCGGCTTAACAGGTTCATCATATACAATTTTTCCCGACTCAGAGTCAAGGTCGGTGACACAAACCGGAGTTAGCACCTTGCCATCATTTGTCGTGCTCTGGGAAAAAAATTTATAGCTATTTCGACGAATGGCACGGCGTAAGAATGTACTCCATTTCGAATTCACAGTCAATCGCATAGGCCGTGTGGGAACTCTCTGCATCGGCCGCAACTTGGGATGTCTCTTTCCGTCCTTCTGATTTTGTAAACACGTCCGCAAGATACGAAGGAACGGGTTAATCAGTTACTCCATAGTCAAGAGGTACTACACAAGGCTCTTGTTCTGCGTGTGCTCCGCTGCGGTTCAAGCAAACGTTCGGAGAGGAACAAAGCAAGGATACGAACCAGAAATGCACTCCTGTATGCGTCTCTTTTTCTCCTCGCCACTCACATGGGTATGAAAAACGTATTGAAGACGGAGGGCATTCGTGTTGCATCGCCAGGTGCAAAAGTGGAACGTGCATGGGAAAACGAACGTGCGATGAACGGAACGCCGTCGTACAGTGCCACAGCTTCTTCCAAGTGGGGTTCGACGGAAGAGGAGAAGTCTGGGGGGTTGGGTGGAGTAGGTAGTGGACGGTCTGTTAGGTGCGGGACGGTCATGGGTAGATTTGGTTCTCCTGTCTGAGGAGAAAGTGACGGTAGAGGAAGGGCGGTAGGTGTCGAAACCCGGGACGAGATATGGTGCATGTTCTGCGAACCAATGAATATATACGGCTCAATCACGGGTGAGAGAGACTGACTTGCGCTCTGATCCAGTTTGGTGGCGGGAAATCAGCTATGATGTGAGGAACAAGGTCACGGACATCCTACTCGCAAGTGCTATTGTGCGACATATGTTGATGACATCTTTGCGTTTGAGAATCTCCGAACGAGTATAAAAACTCCAGGGAGTCGCCTGTGTAGTCTTGGTGCGACGGATCCGAGAGAGGGAGACAGCGGGTGGGAGGGAGACAGCGGGTGATCGATAATGTCACTTACCTTTTTCAGCACGTGACCGGGTGCGGATAAA
Organism: Lactarius psammicola; assembly: GCA_025769895.1. Classification (NCBI taxonomy): domain Eukaryota; kingdom Fungi; phylum Basidiomycota; class Agaricomycetes; order Russulales; family Russulaceae; genus Lactarius; species Lactarius psammicola. The sequence continues at coordinate 106,970 of WTXK01000122.1, forward strand.
TGACAACCAGCTTAAGTTTCGTCTACACTCCTGGGCCATCATTGACAGGTGTAGCACATCTGCTACGTCGTCAACAGATCCCACATTCCTACAAATCTCGCTCTTTGTCCTCCTTCCGATCTCGCTTTACCACTGCTGGACAACTATCCTCGTTATACTCACTGCCTTCGAGGCTTTTCGAAAGAACGCGTAGAACTACTCTCCTGGCGTCTGGGCAAAGATCTTTGTTTTCCTCGGGATATATGCTCTTGTTCCCGTCCTCCAACACTCTCATCCATCATTTCAAGTTTCCGTTTTAGGATTCTTCTTTGAAGCTACTTTGAAACTACTGCTGCGACATGGGTTCTCTACTCCTGAAGGTGACCTCCCTGCTACTACCGCAATCACTTAGTCGCTCTTCGCAATCTTTGACCGCCAGCATTCGCCGTTCGTCCATTGGTCCGCACTTGCGTTTGCCATGGGGATCCTCGTTTGGGTCCTTAGAGGAGCCGTCGGTCCTCCCGCCTCGTAGCGCCGTAGAGAATAAGTCCTTGAAGGCAAAGAATGTGGATCACTCACACGTTACTGTAAACCTTCTGTCAGTTCTCTATCTGAATGCCTGTGATACTCTGAGATTCACGAACTATCTACCTTTATGCAGCATGTGCACTTTGGCGTTCCAACCCATTCCGATCAATTGTTAGCCTTTTTTCCCATAATATTCGGGTGTCAGGCAACATTCTCAGACTCTGTTTATCCGACTCGGGATATGTCACAGCGGAGCGTGAATCTGTTCCTTCGTACCGAACTCTCATTGTAATCTCGTCATCACTCCTTCGCGTTCTGTCTTGTGCGTGTCTGTTGTACCTGTTGATTTCATTTACTCAGACACCGCATGAGATCCCAGACTCCCATCGGACCTTACTGTACTCCTTCGAGTCCTTGTCAAGTGAGGCACCCGTGACTCCCCCTGGTTCCGTCTGAACGCCTCCTGTGATCTCCTGACTGCAGTTCGGCATCAGTAGCGTTCCAAGTCATGCCACCAAAACTGGGGAAGTCGAGAAACCCTCAGGCTTGTCCGAGACCAAAGACTTCCAGACCCGCAGCGCGAAAGCCGAGCTTTAAATCTGTCTCTGTTTTACCTTCACCTTGCTCTCGCACCTCCCGCCACAGCTGCTGATCGGTGGTATTGCGCGGTCATTCGTGCTTCTAGTCCCCCGTTGGCGGTGTCCACAGATACATAAATCAGCGCACTCAGAACAACGTTCGCATTAGCGCGAAGGCCGTCGTTCACACCTCGGCAATCTTTGAAAATATCTCTGCTGAGGTCTTGGAACTAGCAGGTCTGTCGCGTGCTCTCTTCTTTGCTCTTCTCCCCTCCATGCACTTACGCATCTCGTGATAAAGGCAATGCGTCGAAAGATCTCCGTATCAAGCGTATCAGACCACAGCATTTACAACCAGCTATTCAGGGAGACAAAGAGCTCGACACGCTTTTGCGAGTGACGATCGTTGGTGGTGGCGTCCTGTCGTTCATTCATACGAGCCTGACTATTGATAAGGCTAAGTAGCCGGAAGGGGTACTGGCGGCGTAATGAGTGCAGCGGTGATTTCACATGCCCTCATGCCCAGAGGTGGACTAATGGCGGAATTTTAGGTGTTGGCTTGCTTTTCAATGCGACTCGATCTATATTTAATTTAGTTTTCTCTTGTCTTTTTCCGAGGCTCATAGGTTTGTGTGTTCGCTCTTTTACTAAACGGTTCCAACGAAGCGCCAAAGTTTGGCCCTCGGCGCCGGCGCTAACTTCATTTGAGAGATAAGCTTACAACGATCAGGCTAGAGGTTTTGTTGCACGGTTGTTCACCCATATCTTCGCACAGGCCTGTACGTGTGTGAACCCCCTGCACCTCGTGGGACTAGCAATCGATTGATTCGATATTATTGGAGCGTGAGTTGCGCTACGGTAAACACGCCGACCTTTCAAAAGGGCGGGCCATTTTCCACGCCTTGGCTTTTAGTGTGGCAAGCTCCTTTTCGGTTCCTGCACTGCTGCTCTCAGGAACGTCCCGCCCTCATTAAGTGATAACAGGGGTCGGTCGACATGCCTGCAGACAGTTTCCGTGAATCACACCTGTAATTCTCCAGCAAGACTGATCGCTGTATCTTTCGATGGTGTTCTTGACTGATAATAAGGCACGAGTACTGTATCGTACATAAAATGATGACCACTCAGACGACCCACAACACTTTTTATTAGGTTGCCCGGCTTACGCTCACGAAAGATGGCCGGTCACGCGCGGCCGGCAAAAGTACTGTAAGCAAAGGATACACAAATTTGTCACTGTCAGCAATGCCAAGAACGCCATACCCACCGTGAGCTTTATACAAGCTATAGGAAGATTTGCGTAGGAGTTGAGCTACAAGCGGGAGCAGGAAACGAAAGAGGACCCGGACACATAACGAGAGCAGAGAACGCGCCGGAGAGATTCACACGAGATTAGCGACAAGAACACGATCACTTCGCCCGCCCACCCCATTCACCACACTTATCCCCACGACTCACCGGACTCGATAATGGGCCCACTCAAGACACGAAAGGGAGGGACGGAAGACGTAGGAAGCATGCCACCTTGATCTATACGGATCGGCAAGCACATCACGCCACGGCGCCGCAAACGCCCCGTAACTAGTAACTCACTACGCTCGACGGGAAGCTAAGCTACTCCTTTCCAAAGGAATGGGGGGGGATCTAAGATAAAGGAGCAGGAAACTATGGAATGTACATGTTGACCAGCCCAAATGCATCTATAAAGTGAAGTGCTACATGGGGTAATTTTCCCCGAAGCGCACAAAAATGGATTCACAAAAAAAACATGGGGACAGTTACACGCATATGACAAGACAGTAATTCGGAAGGACTGCCAGTATTTAAACGATTTTCGCTACACAAATAATCATGGGTTCCGGTGAATCGCTGTGATAAGAGTCAATGAACAGGAAACAAGCACGGCAATCGTCACTTACCCAGGTCGACAAGTTAAACATAGATGTTCTATCCCGTCTCGTTCGTTCGTTCCGCTGTGTGCTGGGAGAGTAGTTGTATAATTTCCTGTTGTTTGGGGCCACGGGCAACCTCGGATGCAGTCTTTCCGCTGAGGTTGCGCACCTGCGCATCCGCACCGTGGGATAGCAAGAGCCGCACGACCTCTAGGTGTCCTTCCGGCAGACCCTCTGATGCTAGGTGTAATGGGGTCGATCCATTGTTATTCAGGGAATTGACCTCCGCATTGAGCTCGAGCAGTATCCGAGCAATCTCGAGCTGACCTCCGAACGCTGCGCAATGGAGTGGAGTGTCGCCGTCGACGTCGCGCACATACACATCAGCGTTGTGGTCCAGCAATAACCACACGAGACCAGGGTGTGCAAACTGCGATGCAAGGAGAAGTGGGGTAGATCTGTGGTCAGTCCGGGAATTGACCTCTGCATTGCGTTCAAGTAGTAAACGAGCAACCTCGAGGTGTCCGTTGCACACTGCATAATGCAGTGGAGTATATCCCTCGCGGCCGTGGACACGCGTATCGGCACTGTGGTTCAGCAATAACTGCACAATATCAGGGCGTGGAAACTGCGACGCAAAGAGGAGTGGGGTAGATCCGTGGTTATTCCGGAAATCCACCTCCGCGTTGCACTTGAGTAGTATCTCAGCAACCTCAAGGTGACCTTCAGTCGCTACCAAATGTAGTGGAGTGTTTCCCTTGTTGTCGTGGATATGCGCATCCGCGTTGTGACCCAGCAATAACCGCACGACATCAGGATTTCCGCTAAGCGATGCAGAGAGAAGTGGGGTAGATCCGTGGTCGTTTTGACAATTGACTTCCGCATTGCGCTCGAGGAGTACCCGAGAAACCTCGAGATGACCGCGAGACGCTGCGAAATGCAGTGGAGTCCAGCCGCCCTTCATTCGGGGGTTCACGTCCGCACCAAGCTTCAGTAGCCACTTCCCGACCTTAAGATGTCCCCTTTGCGAAGCGAGGTGTAGTGGAGTCCTATTGTCCGCAGACCTTGAATTTATGTCGGCGCCATGCGCAACCAGCGACTGGGCGACCTTGAAATGCCCCTCGAGCGCAGATGCATGTAATGGAGTACCGCATGTTCCACCCCAACCATTTATGTGCTGTGGATACTTGACCATCAGGCGTTCCACTAGATTACGGAGTCCATACTCTGCGGCGAGGTATAAGGGTGTAGGTAAAGGCGGCAAAGCTCTCCGATTTTCAAACTTGGAAACCCTCAAGCGTGTGGTCAGGCCTTGTATTCGAGCCCATGCCGAAAAATGTGGCTTGTCCATGTCAAAAAAATCATCCATTGCGTCCTTTATCTGTGATTCCACGTTCCTGACTTGGGCGTGCCGATACCAATATTGAGTAGCATATCGATAAAGAGGTAACTTCTCGACACTGTCTTTGTCGGTGCGGTCATCGAGGCAGAGTAAAACGCCGAGACAAGCCTGGGAAAGCATCACGTGTGAAGCCTCGATGTGAATATGAAAACGGGACACCTCTTTCGAGGAACTCGCAAGGCGATTCGATGTCAAAAAGTCTTTTACGGAGGAGTGCGAGAACTGAACAACCTGGGGGCCATTCTCGGTGATTACGGACACCAAACCGGCACAGGCCGAGAGCACCGCTTCTTGGTCTTCCCAGCGCCAATTCGCGTTCCATTTTGGGATCCCCCCCACGTTGAGGTCTATTGCGAGCAATGCCGCGAGCTCTTCAACCCGAAGTGGCCGAACGGCCACCGTGAGACATTGTAAAAGTCGATACGCGTGCTCACAGTTCGCATGATTGATCTCCTTTAGGATACGCTCGTATGTCTCGTCCAGCGATTTGGGCAATTCCTCGAGGATACGACGCAGATTGGTCGAGGCACAGTGCCGCAAAACTTCCAATTGGCAGAAGACCCATCTAAACCTGTGTGAGTTTGTGAAAGCATAAGATAACGGAACGATCACGATCGATCGAAAATCGCCTTACATTCCATCTGCTTTCTCTATCAGTTTCTCAATAACCAAGTCTTATCATCGTCTTGCCATCTCTTCATCTTTCGGTCAGTGTGAACGACAAAAGTAATGTAATCGATAATGTCCTGCTTTTGCCCGATTTCATCGTGGAGGGATAGTTGTTGAGTTGCCAATGGTTCAAGCGTGGTGCGAATGTCGAACTCCGGACGACTCGTGATGCATACGCGCAGATTTGGACGGCGAAGGTCGACAAGTTCTTTCGCCAGCCCCAAAACCAGTTCACGCGGCGTTGGAATGCCCGAATCATTGGGACACTCGTCGAGAGCATCCACTATAAGGTAGATCGGGGCTTGTTCTGCGATCATAAGCATATTCTTAAGACATTGCACAAGTGAATCATAGGTCGGTTGTTCTGATCCATCTTCGTGTGCCGAAAACAACCCAAGAAGAACGTCACAGAATTTATCGGATTGATTGGAGAGCTGTACAAGGAGCGATGATAATAAAGCGCGAGGGGTCTTGTTTTCCTTTGTCCTTGAAATCGAAAAAGAAATAGGCCATGCGAGCGCACCCAGAGATACACACGGTTTTGATATCCTGTATGATCATGGAGCTGGCAGATAATATAAGTTCAATAAAGAAGCTCGCAAGGAGTCACGCACCTGAGAATGCTCTTTCCGGAGCCAGCTATCAACCCAGGGTGTAGTTAGTGACAAGTAAGACCTAGAAATCACGGGGTATGTACGCTTTCCGTGAATCCATAACAAGGAGCCAGACGCTTTCCAGTCTGTGAGGGTGTATCCTTTGGTGCACCACGCTGCGGTACCTTCATGGTGAGCACCGGATGCCGCGTTGTAATTGACAGACGGATCGGGGGGGAGCGATCCATTTTCGAAGGTCCTTGCGTAACTCAGCCCCTGTAAGAGATATCAAGCTTAGGTGATTGGCGATGATGAGGTTAGAAGATCACGAACGGTTTAGTTGGCTGACTTGATTGACTACTTGTTGAATCGCTACTCCGGTCTCCTTTACACCTAACCGAGTAAAAGGCTGAGGACGGATTTGGGGGGAGAGGGGGGGTATGGCCCACCTTGAATGACGGAGCCAATTTTGTGGTCGACCCCCTTTACCTTGCTGTTGACGCTCTGTACCTTGTAGTCGATACCCTTTATTTTCACACCAACACTCTTTACCTTCCCATTGACGCCCTCCAGCTTTTCATCCACACCCTTGACCTTGTCATCAATGCCGCGAGAGATCGTAAGGACTTCTGCTGCTGCCATCCGAGCCTCCTCTTGCGTTAATCTATCTAGCCGCTGAAGCGCGTCCTCGACATCCTTCCTTCCAGCCAGCTTCTTGAGGTATTTCTCTGCACGAAGGTCAGCTCTCGGAAATGTAGTAACACGAAAGGACATACTCATTTTTCCCTGCCGGATCTCTTTCGTCACGATCCCAAGGATCGAGAGAACCTCGGTCATGATCTTGATGATGATGTCCGTCATATTTGCAGTCGGTCGGACCTCTATATACGCCTCAAGGCGTTTGAAAAAGTATTCCATGCGGACAAATATGTCTCCAAGGGCATCTTGGCTAGCGCGGACATCCTTAACGGCCTAAGAGATGTTGGTGTCACCGAGACACACAAGCCGGATCAAGGAACATACTCACTTGGAGGAGTACGCCAATCCCAGCAAAAACCGCATTCGAAGGTGGGAATATCTATAATCAAACCGATCAGATGGTAGGTCTCAAGCGGGTTTACCTCTCGCAACTTACCAGCCCAACACCGTCACCGAGGACTGCAGAGAACGCATACAGCACATTCACAGTGGGATCCAACCACTTTGTCAACTCGTTACTTGCACTTTGAGATTTATCAAACGCCTGGACTTGGCCTCGAAGCACGGCGAGAACGGCAGTAGGGGAGTCGCAGGACTGCAGCTGGGCTGCGAGAGGATGGGAGGAAATATCTGTGTTTGTCTGTTGTTTGTACGCTTCCAAAGCGGTTGTAAAGATTGTCCGAAAGTCTGTAGAAGACGTAGCGGTAGACGGGACTTGGGACATGCTAGTTGAAGAAGCCTGGACGTATAGACGCTTAGGGGATAACAGAAAGGTCGCGCTGGGTAGGGGGAAAAGGCACTGATTCGCACGGCACATGAATTACGGCTGGGACGCCTCGCGAACGACAGATAGCCGATTAGGCCCTAATATTCCCAGGGACCAGTCACCACGATTGACGCGAGCACACAAACAACATTTAGCCCGAGATACGATAGACGCGCAGAAAGAGTTGACACCTAGATTTGTTCATCGCCCCAGGACAGGTGCGAGTATGAGAATCGAACTCCACGAAGAACCCGCTTTGGCACCCGGTGTCCGTGTCCGTCTTGGTACGCTAGTTGGCGAGGACAGGACCTTGTAACATGTGCGTCTTTCTGGCTGCTCCCACCCCATCTATGGGACCCACAGCTGTAGCTATCGCATGCGCTATCAGAACGACCGTCAGGATGCCCTCTCCCAATGCATCGCCTACCCATATGTAGGGCCCACACGTCCGGCAACTTTCCGGGCCCGATAGTGAATTGAATTGTGTCAAACACGCGTTTGGAGAATTAACCCGAACAGCGGGATGCGATGACCCACCCTTCACGACGTCCGACCTTCTCGCCTGTTATCGTGAGAGATCGCAGGGGATGACCATCAGTGAACGGGGGAGGTTATGAGGGAGGTTGGATCGGACGCTCGAGGTGCACGGGGTTCTACTAACCCGAATCACCGCCTGTTCGAGATGGCAAATTTGTTCCCATCGGAATGGCAGGGGGTTGATTCTCCCCATTTTTTTTCTAGTTCGAGATAAATAATTCTTGCGAAATCACGAGTGCCTCAGCGACGGAATCTCAATTTACAGTATGACCTTGAAGACTCAGAAGACCATGCGGCACACGACAGGACTAATTACGACCCCCCAAGGGATGAATGAGCAAAAGAACTTGTCTTTTTAAAATCTAGCTTGCGGGGTGAGTGATACTGCGCCCGCGGTGGGTTGCCGTGGTCTACGACTACCATGTGTGAGCGCGCCATTCGACCCGCAATTGCACGAGTGCGATGCATGCGATGCGCACCAGGATCGGCTCATAATCTGCCCGAAACTCCCCTTATCCGGGCTCTTAGCCGGTAAATCGTCAACTTGGTCGCAGCGGGACGAAAAAGTGAAGAGGACTGTACCTTCCTTAATCTTGGCTTTCAGTATACCTATGGACACATGCGCGTCTTCTTCGGGACTCTGTCTGCCAGGCCCGCAATTCTCTGCAATGTGGCCAAGTCATTTGTGCGTAACCCATGCCAGTCACAGTTTGAGAGGTCGACCGCGTGGGTGGTGGAAGAGCAGCACAGTGTTGATGTGGCGTGGGTGCGCAAGTTGCAGGGCATGCAGATCTGGATTGATCGAATGGGCCCGCAGGATCGCCAAAGGCTTTATCAGTGTGCGCAGATGCGTCTGCACGTTGGCGAGTGTCGTTGTTACAGGGCCGAGCGCTGCTGCTGTCGTTCCATAAAAACAGGCATTGGGGTAAAGTGTTAGTAAGACGGATCGCTTGTAAACTTACCAGTCGGTGATCGGGATCGGCGGCTTAACAGGTTCATTGTATATGAGGTTTCCCGTGTCAAAGTCGATAACACAAATACGAGGTAGGGCCTTGCCATCCATTGTCATGCACTGGGTAAAAATGAGATTTCAATGAATGGCATGGAGTAAGAGTGTGCACCATTTTACAATCAATCGCATGTACCAAATGAAAACCCTCTGCGTCGACCGTAACTCGGGGCAACTATCCACCCTTCCAGCTTTTGGAGCGCGCCCACAGGGTGCGAAGGAATGCAGTAGTCACTCTCGACATTTTTCTATGGTTAAGAGGCACTGTGCGGAGTTCTTGTTCAACGTGCATTACTATCATGTCAACACATTTGCAACTGTTTGCACACTTGCAACTTTCGAAGATCTGAGTTAATCAGCACTTTCCCGGTAGTTTTTCATCTCAAAAAAAATACAGTAGATTCTTTATGTTCTATAGTTGTGAGATCATACTATCATGTCAGTACATTTGCAACTGTTTGCACACTTGCAACTTTCAAAGATCTGAGTAGATCAGCACTTTCCCGGCAGCTTTTCATCCCAAAAAAAATACAGTAGATTTTCTAGATTCTATAGTCATAAGATCATATATAAAATTGAGGATCCATGAAGGTTTCAAAATACAGAAAAATCAAAATGTTGTGGAGGTGGTCTGGAGCCGGTACTGACACCACACAGATCCACCGATCTCTCTACCACTTCACCAAAAATTTCTGCTAGGACTATGAAACACACTACAACCAACATTCATGACAAGTTTGGAATCAAAGTCTTGAGACGATCAAGTTTTAGGCAGAAAACTCACCCAAGAGTGACAAGACCGTGACTATTTTAATCCCCTCTTCTGAGCGCAGCCGGCATCACCAGTACTGGTAATTGAACCGACAGTCCAGTCACCCAATGCCGCCAAGTCCTCCATACTTCCCACAACCACCGAATGCTGCCAATGGTGTGACATTGCATGACAAAAGATTGCAAACGTGCCCCATCAGCTGTGCTTTGAAGGGCTCAAGAAAAAAATATAATAAAGGTGCTGTATCATAGGATACAGACTGTTCTATGACTATGCAGAAGATGAAGTCTCCACGGTGTGTTGTTGAGTCTGTAGAGAAAAAGTTGCAAAGGTACCTATATGATAGTATATAAAATTGAGGATCCATGAAGATATCCGAATACAGAAAAATCAAAACGTTGTGGAGGTGGTCTGGAGCCACTACTGACACCACACTGATCCACTGATCTCCCCATCACTTCACCAAAATTTTCTGCTAGGACTGTGAAGCACACTACAGCTAACAACCATGACAAGTTTGGAGTAAATATCTTGAGGCGATCAAGTCATAGGCAGAAAACTTACCCTAGAGTGACAAGGCTGTGACCATTTGGGGCTCCTCTTTTGAGTGCAGCCGGCATCACCGGTACCGGTAATTGAACCGACGATCCGGTCACACACTGCAACACCATATGCCCTGCAGATCTTCAAAGAGAGTCAACGAGCATGCCGATAAAAGAAGATTGGCAACAGAAAAGGAGGCCAGGGTGCAAGAAGCCAAGCAGGCCTTTGAAGATGGGAAGTTCAAGACCATCGCTGCAGCTGCATGTCACTTCAATGTCTCCCACTTTACACTTCGCCATCGACACCAGGAGAAGAATGGACCTCAATCAAAAGCTCAAGTAAAGAGGCGGTTACTCACTGAGGCGCAGGAACAGACTCTTGTCGACTGGGTTATACATATGGGGGAAATAGGACAGCCCCTCTCAAAGCAAGCTCTTCGTGTGAAGGTTGCCGACCTCAGTGATGTTCTTCAGCAAAAGACTAAGAAGACGGGAATACCACACATACCATCAAGGTTCTGGATCTATGGGTTCTTGGAGCGGCATTCAGAGCTAGCGCTGAAGCGTCCAGTTGGGCTTGATGCCGTGCATGCACGTAACTTCAATCCTACAGTTGTCAGTCGACACTTCAAACTTCTCGACAATCTTTTAAAAGCAAATGATGTACCTCTTGAAAACCTGTATAACATGGACGAGAAGGGGATACAGTTGATGGCACTAAATACTTCTTCTTCAAAGAACAGCGCATTCGGTCAAGGACACAAGGCGCAAGTCTTGAACTTGTTACTGATGAACAGCACAGGTGATGTGATGACTTACTGTCTAGTAAGTCAACGATACTTGGGGCACTTATGAAGAAGACGAGGGATATGAGGGACAAGGAAGATGACGATGAAAAGAGCAGAGAGGATGGCTTTAAACACAAGCAAGGGGACAAGGAGGCAGAGCAGAGTGGAAGAGGGAGCAATGCAGTAGACTATGACCTTGCAAGTGGGAGTTCACAAGTGGACAGTCTGAGGGACTGTCCGTTGTATTGCGCCAGCTTATATACCTGGCTACATGGTGTTTACATAATGGAATACTCTGGAAACTCGTAGAAGATCTATAAATATCATCCAATGGCAATAGTCTCTCTGGGAATGTCATGGAAGCCTGTAGAAGCTCTATAAATACCATCCAATGGCATTAGTCTCTCTGAGACCTGGTGACCTTTTCCGCAGTTCTTCTGTGGAAACTGGTAGAACTCTGTAGAAGGTGGTAGAACCTTCTACAAGGAACTAGTCACGTGACAGATCACGTGACCTCCGGAGTATAACTTCAAACTCCGACCTCGGATTTCCCAATTAGGAAGTTGATTACATAATACTGGACCGGTCCGGACCGGCCTGAACTCTTGAGTCATAACCTAAGCTTGACGGTTCATGACAGTATCCCCTCTTTAAGGTCTTGCTGCGCCGACAGCATTCTAAGGTTACTTGGTTGAGGGGCTCTTGGGTTGTTTGCATGGTACTCTTGTACTAGTAGGTTTGCATGCTTCATTTGTGACGCTGGTAACCAGGAGTTTTCTGAACTTGGGTACCCTTTCCACTTGACTAGGTATTGTATTCCTTTCTTGTTGGGCGAAAGTCTGGACTGTAGGATGGTTTCCACTTTGTAATGGTCCTCTTCTCCCTGGACTATTTCTGGGGGTGGTCTGGTGAAGTTAGGCCCATGAGCTGTGGTTTCTTTATAGGGGGAGATAAGGGAGTTGTGGAAGACTGGGTGGATACGCCATGACTTTGGTAGTTGGAGTTTACAATTGACTCCCCAACAAGATAATACTTTGAATGGTCCATGTCGTCTAGGGGCCAACTTGGCCTTTGGATGGGTAGTGTGGACATTGGTTCCTTCTAACCAGACTTGGTCTCCTGGTTTAGGTTCATAGGTAGCAGTGGATACGCGGGTATTCTTCATAACTTCTGCAGCTACTTTTAGAGCTGCTGTAACTTCAGATCTGATTTGTTCTAAGGCTCGAAGGCGCTCTTCAACTGTGGGTATCTTGGTAGCGAAGTTTACTGGTGGGATGAACTCTGGTTTAAAGCCATACCAGATTTCGAACGGTGATCTTCCTGTAGCACTGTGTTGTCTTGCATTGTGCGCAAATTCCATGAAGGGTATTAGCTCTACCCAATTGTCGACTTGAAAGTTGCAAAAGACACGAAGATATTGCTCCAATTCTTGATTGACCCTTTCTGTTTCTCCATCTGTTTGAGGATGAAAAGCAGTAGACATTGTGGACTTGACTCCTAGTTTTCCCCAAATTTCTTGCATGACTTTTGACGCAAACTGTGGACCTCTATCTGATATGACTTGTCTTGGTAGGCCTGTGCGTCTCCAGACTTGGTCTATGTATAACTTGGATGTTTCTTCTGCTGTGATGGTCTTGGTACATGGCGCGATAATTATGGCCTTGCTGAGGCGATCGACCACAACAAATAGTGAGTCGTATCCTTGGGAAGTGGGGAGGTCTGTGATGAAGTCCATGGTGATTATTCCCCAAATATCTTCGGGAACTTGGTTTGGTTGTAGAGGTACTTGGTTTCTTGGCTTTATTTTTGTAGCTTGACATGTAGCACATCCGTCTACATAGTTTTTGACAAAGGTGGACATTCCTGGCCACCAAAAATCTCTTGACACTAGTTCATAGGTTTTCCATCTTCCTGGATGTCCTGAAGCAATATGTTCATGGTGTAACTTGACAATACTTCTTCGTAGTTCCTCATTCTTTGGGATATAGACCAATCCCTTGTATAGGATGATTCCATCTTCTAAGTTCCAATCTTCTAGGCCTTTTGTGAGGGTCCTTGGGCCATTCTTTAAGATAACTTCTAATGCTTGACTGACTTCTTTGTCGTATTCTTAGGCTGCTTTAATTTGCTGACGTAGTTCTGTGTTTCCATCTACTTTGATTCCCGTAGGGCGAGCTGCACGTATTGCAAAAAACTTGTCACTGAGGAGCACGCGATCATTATCTTCGGGTGCTATCCCCTCTTTATGATCTGTTTGCCTGGACAGCGCATCTGCTTTGTTTTGAGTGCCTGGTTTGTGGATAATTGTAAACTTGAAGCGTGATAAAAAGAGAGCCCAACGTGCTTGTCGTCAAGTAAGGCGTTGTTTTGTGGCGAAATAAACCAGGTTGCCATGGTCTGACCAAATTTCCAATGTGTCTTCTCTTCCTTCCAAGTAGTGGCGGAATATTTCCAAGGCTCGAATGATAGCTAGAAGTTCTTTGTCATGTATTTCATAGTTCCTTTCTGCGGGTTGTAAGGACTTGGAGTGATATGCAATAGGATGCCATCTGTTTAACGCATCTGGTTGTTCTAAAATGGCTCCTGTAGCAAAGTCACTGGCGTCTGTAATTAGGCGAAACGGCTTGCTGTGATCTGGTAATGCCAACACTGGTGCTGTGGTAAAGGCAGTGACCAGGGTGCGGAAAGCTGTGTTAGCTGCTGTTCCCCAAACAAAGGGGAAGTCTTTCTTGGTGAGCTCGAAAAGTGGTCGCGCAATATGGGAAAAATCCTTGATAAAACGTCGATAAAAGTTGCAGAACCCTAGGAAGGCTTGGACTTGTTTAACTGTTTTGGGGGGTGGCCAGCCTGTAATGCCGGCTATTTTGGCTGGGTCCATAGCTAGTTGGCCTTCTGAGATAATAATTCCTAAGTATTCAATTGTTGTTTGCGCGAATGAACACTTTTCTGGCTTGAGGTATAGGTCAAACTTGTCCAATTTTGACAAGACCATGTCTGTAAGCTTGGTTAACGAGGTGAGGTCTTCTGCAAAAATCAAGATGTCGTCCAGATAGACCACTACATGGCCTTCATCCACCATATCTTCGAATATGTTGTTCATAAATGTCTGGAAGGTGGCAGGGGCGTTGCAGAGACCAAAGGTCATGACTGTAGGTTCAAATAGGCCAAGGGGTGTCTTGAAGGCAGCTTTATATTCATCTCCTTCGCGAATTCGTATGTTGTTGTATCCCCATCTGATGTCCAACTTGGTAAAATATCTGGCACCGCGTAACTTGTCTATAAGTTCTGGGATTAGTGGTAATGGTGCCGCATTCTTGATAGTAATGTCATTGAGGCCCCTATAATCTTGTACAGGGTGAAGTTTTCCATCTTTCTTATCCACAAAGAAGAAAGGGCTAGCTATAGGTGACTTTGAAGGGCGGATATATCCTCGCCGCAAATGTTCTGTGATGTATTCTTTTAAGGCGTCCGATTCTTTTGGTGTAAGTCGATAAATGGAGCAATTCTTCATTGCTGAACCTGGTTTTAAATTGATGGCGTGGTCCCAAGGCTGGTGCTGGGGTAGACGTTGTGAGGCTATCTCACTAAAGACTTTCGAGTATTTCTTGAATTGTGTTGGGATGTGGTCCATGGAGGCTTTAGGCGCTGTTCTGGCTGCTATTTCTGTACTGGTTGTTGTTTTTGCACGAATGGCTAAGTGGTCATACTTGAGAAAACTGTGGATGTGTAGGAAAGAGTCAATGGCGTCTTCTGAAAAGGTGTTCTCCTCCTGTTCTGGGTCATCTTCTTTTGCTAAGACGGCGTTTATTGTGGTAGCGCGTGTCTGTGCTTTCTTGGACGTGATAACCAGTGGTTTCTTGGTTATCATACATGTTGATGGGCATCTGGTGAAGGCTAGTTGGGGAAGAGCCCAGTCTACTTCTGGGTTGTGCGCATGGAGCCAATCTGTGCCGAATATAATGTCATGATCCCCCAGGGTAGTGACGTAGAGTTCTGCGCTTTCTTCATGGTAATCTCCTTGAAACTTGATCCTAATATTTTGGATGGTAGTGTGTCGAACTGATCCCCTCTTATTGGGTGTTCCATCCACATTCTTGACTGGAAGTGGGTTGACTAGGGTGCGAAGCGTAAGCCCATTCTTGGTTGCGAAGTCTTGATCTACAATGATGCCTTCTGCGCCACTATCTAACAAAGTGCGTGCACTGATTTCTTTACCAGTTTTCTTGCCAACTAGAGTCACTCTGAGTGTAATAGAAGGTGATCGTCTATTTCGTATAGTATCACCAGGTACAGGCTCAGAGTCGAGCGTCTCTAGTAGAGAATACCTATTCATGAAACTGGAATTGGATAACCGTAAAGTCCTAGCTGACAGTGCTGCAGTAGGACACTTCAAAAATCC